>JAXGGA010004316.1:0-89913 GCA_038373865.1 Uloborus plumipes
AAACATGATTTTTTTCTTTGATTTTGCTTCGAAAATGTTTTTTTTAATTAAAATTTGGAGATAAATTACATATCATTAAATTTGAAAACTTACTTTTTAAAATATAATACAAGTTTCCGAAATAGTTTTTATTTTCTTTTTTTCTTTATTTTTAATGGATGCAACTTCCCTATTAGGTAGATGAATATACAAAGCAGTTTAACTACATTTAAAAAAAATAAACAAGGGAAAATTCTATAAGTGTTTGTTGTCTTCATTTATTTATTTTTTCATGATTTTTTCTCTTTTTTTTTCAAAAAAAAAGGGGGGCGGGGGTTACCAACCCTGGTCTCTAATCATTCTCTAAATGCAAGAGTAATAAAAATTAATTACTACTTCACTGATAGTTTAACTCTCTAGCGTGAAGTAGGTGAAACTTACTTTCTAAAAAGTTAAAACGTTTTATATCACGTTTTGGAAAACGAAGTACTTAATTACTTTACCCTGACATCTTATACCTCCGTTTTTATTTTCAGATAATCAGAAACTATTAAGGATTTTTGTTTTTTTTCATCCGACCTTTACGAATCTGAGATTCCGTACTATCCAATGTCCTAGGGAGATACGAAAACTAATCTTACAAGAACATGTAGTTTCACTCGAAAATGTCCTTGAATCACCACTTCAATCGTTAAGTATTTTGGCCTAAATTAACTTTATTTTTTAAGATTTTCTTTCCTTTGATGCTTAGTTGTTCAACACGAATGTTGATTTCTTATGCGCAACAACTACTTTTTATAGTTTGAGGTTTAATATATTGTTTCTGAAAATCTTTACATTATTCAACTGCTCAACTTATTTGGCAGTCTGTCAACCCGTTTATTGATAAGCTAGGCAAAACAATCAACCCGTTTATTGATAAGCTAGGCAAAACAATCAATTCTCAATAAGACGAAGTCTTAACCGACAAAAACCTTTTAATTTCTAGCACTGTAAAACATCAGCAGTTCATAAAAGTTGGGCTTTTTGGTACGTCTTATTTTTAAATTGTTCGGATTAAAAAAAAACAAAACAAGAAAATACTATGTAATCAAATAAAGTAGTTATACAACATGTCGGAACAAAACTTACAATACAGTGCACAACGCTATACAGCAAACCAGAAGATTTCCCGTTTTCGCTTCAAAACATATTTTTTCAAAAAAAAAAGAAAAGAAAAAAAAGGAAGAAAGATGAAATATAAAAAAAAAGTTTTTTTTTGATCTAATGATATCTTGATTAATTCTAAAGCAGCAAATAAAATTTAAATAAAAATTTTTAGAGACGAAATAGAGACAGTACATTTAAAGCTGTTCACAATAAGCTGTATACCGCATCTCTATTTCGTCTTCTAACTTTTTAATTTAATTTTATTTGCTGCATCAGAATTAATCAACATATAAAGATATAATTAGAGCAACTGAAATTTTTGATAGTTGTCATCAAGAAGTTATATATTTATTTTATTTCATACTTTTTAGTGCGAATCAAGCTGATAGAAATAGTTTTTTTTTTTTTTTTTAATTATATTGAGGTGAACTTTTGAAGCGTTTGTGATATATTTAACAGTTATACCTCTCTTGTTGTAAAAGAAATAGGCATTCAATACTGTTTCGATATAAATGAATTGCACACAAAAGGAGAATGGCTTACATTTACCACGAACTTGTTCTATAAATATTGTAATTGTGCTTAAGTTTTTTATCAATATTTCATGCTTCATAAGTATTTATAGATTACTTTCAATTACAGTCGACGCTTGTAATAACGACCACACATTATGGAGACCATCCCATTATATCGACCAGTGGGACAGACCCCAACTTCATCCTTATACACTTTATGTTAATTTGCTTTTGCTTTCCTTATAACAATCTTTTTGTATCGTTCAATCCAATATAGCAACCAAATTCAGAGGATAATATTTCTGACTTTTTTCGAAACAGAAATACCTTGGATTATTGTTTCCGTATACAAAGTTCATGGAGTCTTCAGTGTTCAGTATAACTTTAACCCCTTCGGCCCTGGCGTTCTATTATTAGAACAAATCTTCATAATGCTCTACATTCTTCCTTTTTAAGAATTTTAACTTCAAAATCCAGTGGCTTACTCATAATACATGTAAGAATTCATAAATGGTACCATTTTTGCTCAGTAGATTTCAGCATGTGTTCTGCAGAGAAGATAATGTCGGTTTCTCACCACTTGCAGCAAAAAGGTAAATGAAGCTTTTATTACTTCTCAAAATGCTATTATATGTGATTTCCTGCACCTAATAAAAATTCCACAGCACCAAATAGACTCTTCATGACTAGTTTAGTACTTTTAATGAAAAAAATAATTGTAAATTTAACTGTTATTACGATTTTTATATCTGTTCTACTAATAGGACATCAGGCCTTGGAGCACACATAGCGCATTCTTCTTCATGTTCTATTAAGAGTACATAAGGTGCTTAGTAGTGCTAAAATCATGTTTTGTTTTAAAACAAAACACTACTTTCTGTTAAATTATTGCCTCATGACTATAGTTTTTATATTTTAAGGAATTTATTGAATAAGTAGATGCATATTATTGTCTGTTTATATCAAATTACGCACACTGAAATGCATTTTTATTTGATTAGCCAATATGGCGAAGTAAAAAGTTGTCCTTGTTGGAAGCCATTCAGTGCCTAAATAGTCTGGATGATTCTGATTTAGAAGATGTAGACTTAGATGGGTCTGATGATGAATGGCAGCCATCAAATTATGGTTTGCCGCACTTGATACCTGATGAAGAGAAATATTCCATTATTTCAGCATGGCTATAACAAACTCTTGGTTAGAGTATAAACAGGATGCCGCTTCGTTAGGAATTACACGTAAAGATCAAATGGATTTGCTCGATTTCACGTTTGATGTAGCAGAAACGTTGGCATTCGCAAAACAAGCAACAGCCACTACTAAACGTGGGAGGCCATCAGGAAATAGTCCTGCTGTACCACCAGCGAAGAAAAAATTAAACCCAGCTGTTAGACCCTGTGGAGATGTGAGATATGATTTAATAAATCACATGATTGAGAGAAGTTCGAAACAGCAGAGGTGCAAATTAGAAGGTTTCACCTATAAAACAACTTCTTATTATGAAAAATGTGAAGTGTATCATGTTTTCATGCGTAAAGGAATTGTTTCAAAAAATTCACACCAAATAAGTGTAAATATACTTAGAAATAAATGTTCTCTTTTTTACTTAATAACAGCCTGGTGTCCTACTATTAGAACACTTTTTAATTAGTTCCGTAATTGGTAGAATCTCATAATATTACATATTTAACATATTTACATGCATTATAGCATATATAACCACTCATTAATTTTTTATCTACCCAATTAAAAATTCAGGGCAGAAGGGGTCAATTAAAAATTCAGGGCACAAAGGGAGGAAAGAACTAAACGTATCATGTTCAGATGAAGACCGTAACGATAGCTTCTAGTGTAAAAAATGGTTCTTATTATAGTGGGAATTAAAAATGTTTTTTTGCAAGGCAAAAAAATAAAAAAATACTGGACACTAAATATCATCTATGACTGAAACGGAAAATTATGTTTTGCAAAAAGTCAAACTTCTTATTTTTGTTCATATAGTAAAGAATCTGTAAGTATGCAATAATTCTTCCCTATATTTTCCAGTTTAAAATATGTTCAATATTTTGTTATAGTATTTTGCACTGATATCGTTTTTTTCCACTGGAAAAAAAAATGAGTACTTAGTTAAAATCGTTAAAAATCGGCAATTTTAATAAAAGTTATGAACACGTAACTGTATTTTTTTAAATAATTCGACTTCTTATAGCGACCACTCGTTGAAAGACCTTTTTCTGCGGGACGGAGGCGGTCGTTATATCAAGCGACGACTGTATTCGTTTATTTAATGTTTGTCGCGTTCATCATTTCCCACTACCAATCAATTTTACGCAAATTTGTAAGTTATTTTAATCAAACGCAAAGTATCGAACCCCGAACCGCTTACAGAGTAATGCAAGCGCTTTGACCACAGGACCAGTGAAGACACATCTTCTTTAGATTCATAAGACTTATAAGACTTCAAGAGCTCTGCGCCGATGAAAGCGGAAGTGTCGTACATTTCGCGGGGCTGAATTTAACCCGGCAACCGGAAGCAAAGTGTGAAATTGTTGACAGAGGAAGTAAGAATAGAAATAGTTGGAACAACGAAAACGGATTTTTAACGTCTTTGTAGTTTGCTGCGTATGGTTTCTGCACTAACTGATTCGTAAATGGGTCTCTAAATGCTACGCAGCAAAACTTATAACATGCAGAGCCATTGAGAGTTAATACATGCATGTTTTTGTTTATGTGAGAGAAGTCCTTGTATTCTCCACATTGACATCTGCGGCGTTCAGATACAGTTACTTCCCAAAAAAAACATCGATATCGAATGAATTATTTTATCGTGCGCGTTGTATAGTGATACATTTAGTGTTTGTACGCTATTTTGTTTCAATTTGGAAATGCTTTGAAGAAGAACGCTGTCTGGTTTTCTTTAGCATTCGAGTAGGAATTTCTTTTTTTTTGGATTCCACGCTGTTAATCAAGTTTAGGGTGAAGAAATGATTGGATTTTTTCATGCACCTAAAGTCATCTGATTGTTTTATATATCGTGTTTTCCTTACACAACATTTTTGAGGAGACGTAGTTTATCAGCCCATAATTAATCGCGATGGATCTAATCAAAATGAGCAACAAAAGAGTGTGTTGGTATATTTTTAAATGTACGCACTCTATTGTTGTCTTTTTTGTGCTGCTTTTGGTAACAGGAAATAAGAATGGCTCTTGCCCAATAAATGCTTAGCATGTTTTTATTTTTAGTATTATTTTCATTTTAATCTGAGTCTAGACTTAACAGTTAGGTACTTCATGATGTGAACCATTTACATATTTTAAGAGTTACATGTATAAACTTACTATAGGTATTGAGTGTTAGTAAAATGATTTTTGTCATTTTTCATAAAGGTTTAAAAGCTTCAACTTTCAACTGACAATATCTCAAAATAAAGCTTCTGAATTTTACTTCATGTACGCATTCAGAATTATTGTGTATTGAAATAATTAAAAAAAAAACAAAAAGTAAGTGTAAAATGGACAGGAAATAATTGTATAAAAAATATACGAAAAATGGCTTCGAAAAACTAAGAGACTCACACACGTAGAGGAAGAAAAAAAAAAGAAAACCAAAACGAGTCCGTTGCGGCTGAGAAAAATTGCCCCAACCATTCAGAAAATTATTTTCTCACTCTGCTGGGAGCCACCACTTTGTCGCAAATGGTGTTCCCTCTCCCTCCCCCAAATCAAACGCTGTCCCCTCTCATCCAACTGTGATTTGGGGGGAAGAGGGGGAGGAGAGGGACGGAGAGAGGCGTTTGGAATGTTTGCTCTAGTCTCAACGACAACTACTTTAGGACTTCATTGCGAATGGGGGAGGGGGGGGGGGATTCAGAGCGGATCTTTTAGCTAGACTTCTTGCGACGTTTAAAAGCCGCGAATTGACCTCTTGGCTTCTTCCATTTGATGGGGGATTGAATGCCGGGTGGTTACTTTGGAAAGGGTATTTTTTGGCCTCCTTTCTTTTTCGGAGGCAAATTGATTGTCGCCAATATGCCGCCAATAGAATTCAACTCAGTATTCATTAATTAATTTATTTATTTCACTGATTTATTTATTTATTTTAATTTCTTTTTCAAGGTAAATTGATTGTCGCCAGTATGATTCAACTCAAAACTCATTTCTGCGTTTATTTATCTTGATGCTAGATGTGATAATGTGTTTGATAAATTGGAAATTTTGAGGAGGGGGAGGGGAGAGGAATAAAAACTGAATGGTAGATTTTTGTATTTTCAGAATGTATTTTGTGCAAAAAGAAACATTTGCAAAGCAAGCAGCTATTTCAGATTTAAGGTGAAGACGGATATATTTTTTAAAAGTATAAAGCATTCAGCTAATCTAAATACAGAATACGCGATTATGAAATGCTTCTAATTTTTAATAGATCAAAATCAACACTTTTCTAATTGCAAAAAAAAAAAAAAAAATCAACTTCAAGAATAAATCTCGAATCTCAGTGGCGCCCTCCCCCCCCCCCCAAAAAAAGAGAGAGGAATAACTATAAAAACTTTTTTCTAAAAATATCATCGGTGAGACCTCGCCATGATCAACCGTTGGTTGAGCACCCCTGTGAATCTATTACAGTTTAGCTAAACTATTCAAAAGTTACCAACTCAATTAAAAATACTGTAGTGTAAAGGTTCCAAAATATAAATATCAAAAGTTGTAGAGTAAATGTTTAAAATAATAATAATATGAGCCTTCGTATAGAGTACAGTTGAAAGGAATGGGACATCTGCATTTATGGCGAAATAAAATGTGAACAATTTAGCAAGTCTAGTAGATATTGCAGATTATAATCGAGCAAGAGTCTAAAGTTGCTAAATCTATTGGGCAAGAAATTATATAAATCAGCAAACAGGTGATAATATAATAAAAAAAAATTTAGTTAATATTACTTGTTGGACAAATAGTACGTCAAAAAAATAAATAAATAAATGAATAAAAACAATGGAGAAAAATGCGACAATGAAAGTTTGCTGTAAAAATGACGAGTAAAGTAAAAGCTAATATGAAAAAAAAACAAGTGAAAGGAAAATACTTTTTTCACAGAAAAGCAGTCACGAAGTGTCCTTCTGACTCTAATACTACCCCCCCCCCCCGACACATACACAACATTCCTACTTCTCAACGTTTTCTCTAAATTTGCTCTCATTCATTCGACAAAATTTTATACATAAAACTTATTTTTTCTATTCATTAATTAGACCTAAGACACTGGTGGGCCCCGTAACGGACTATTAATGAGTTTCATTGCTTACCGTTAATTTGCAGTTCGCTATTTAAAAAAATAAAAAAAAAATTTTAAAGGTTGTAAAATGGTTATTGACGTTGTGACAACGGATTAAAAACGTTTATAAAACGTTTAAACGTTTTTTGTGCTACCTGGGAGAGCTAAGTTCCCGTGCAAAGTAAGTCCTGGTTATTCTCATTTTCCTGAAAAAAATCTAGTTGCAATCGAAATTGAATGAAATCAAGGCGATTTTTCGCCAAAGAGAGCTTCCAACAAACCATGCCAATAAATCCAGCACGTGCTAGTCAGCCACAGCCAAGAAAGACTTGACTTTTAACTGACACTAAATGCTCCGTGTGAAAGCTTCCCATCTACTCAACCTTAAGTCCACAAAAAGCCACCAGCGACAATTGACTATTTTTTTTTTTACCTCTCTGCCCCCCTCGCGTCTAAACTCTCAATCGCTGTGGGACCGCACAAAATACACCGGGATGGCTTTTAACCTGTCTAACCTGAGCTTCCCGTCACAGTGTTTGATTGGAAACAACAAGCGAGAAGGAAAAATTGCAGCCGCTTTTTAAGAGCCAGTTCCTTCAAGTCGAGTCTTTCGAGAGTTATTTGACCGATTGGTCAGATGTCTCGAAATGTAAGTGAACAGCGGGTGGCGAAAAACAACGAAGACGATGTCCGAGTTTTTATTTCCATTTTATTTTCTGCCGTCATGCCTGGGTGGCTCATAGCTGTTTGAGAAACAAAATTGTATTAATGGCTTACTTGATAAAGAAAATGGTGTACAGATGTCGGGGGAAAAAGTTTTCTGACGGTGTATTTTTTTTCCATCAATACAATAGCAACCGAAAACGAAATTTGTGCAGTCCCTTCGACATCATCTTGTTAGTAATTTGCCGAAAGAAAAAGTTGCTCATAACCAGTGATGATCATGGAAAAGAAGTATTAAAAGTCTGAAATTTTACGATTTTGAATTTAACATTAATGTTTCCTCATAAATATCCACAAAGAAGAAAAATACGGCGGCTAAATCAACAAGCAGGCGACAATATCGCACATCCAGAATGAAAGGGGCACATCTCAAAAAATGCATTTTTTGGTAATATCTTTAAAAAGCATACCTTAGTACACCTTACATGCGAGAAACTGACCCATTTTTTTCTAGAGTTAACAGTAGCAGCTAAAAAGCAACTTATGCCCTTATCATTCTGCCGATTGTGAAGGGAGAATTGAGTTTGAAAGGGACACATCTTTGAAAATCAGAGTTCGCCGAGCGTCATTGGTGCAAATTATGGTTAGTACTTTTTTAAACCAATTAGGAAAACCGTAATTTTGATTTGCTTTAAAATGACACTCGTTTTAATTGTTTGTTATTAAGTATAAATTGTTTGTGCACAAGTAATTTATGAAGGGTTCCTTTTTTTTAGAACAAGAAGAGTAGTATTATGTAACCTAGCGTCAAATCATAAGGAATTAAAATTTGATTTAATATCGTTCTGAAATAAAACAGCGATATGTAGGATAAGTCGCGACAAGAACTTCAAAAAAAAAAAAAAAAGGGTGTATGTGCCGATGCCCATAAGAATAGCTATTTTGAGATGTGCCCCTTTCATTCTCCAAGAAAATGGAGAATGAAAGGGGCACTTCTCATTAATTACTGACTTATTAAAAATTGGCCGGGAAACGCATACCATAGTCACCTAGCAGAACCTTTAATCAACCAAGCAATGAAAGTTTGGCTAGTTGTAATAATTTATTAGAGCCAGGGCAAGGATTTTAAAAAGTTTAAATTTTCTAATCGATTTTTCTCAAAACAGCTAGTTTGAGATCTACCCCTTTCATTCTGGATGTGCGATATGATGAAAAAAGTTAATTATTTATTATTTTTTGAATCAAGCGAAAGGAAAATGTTTTCACACAAAAGCAGTCTCGAAAAATATTGATCAAAATTGATCTGTTAACAAAGTTAAAATTATAGGACTGGTCACATGGAGATACAAAGCTTTAGCATGTTTTAAGTTCACTTTGTTACACATTTGTAAATTAAATTATACAAAAAAATTGAAGGTTTTTTCCCTCCTTTAAATGAAACTGAGCATAATTCAATTTAAAAAAAGCGTGCTTGATTTGTTTATCAAAACCAAAATGGTCCATCACGTAACCGTTTTAGAACAGTACAGAACCCAATGAAAATTTTGAATCCACCAGTGACATTAACAAATGATCTTTCCTATTCGGATACTTTTGAAGAACGATCCCGTCGCTAAGTGACGCGGATGACCATGGACAGGAAGGACTCTATGATATTGACTATGATTTGACATTATAATATTGTGTGCATCATAGTCCTGGACCATGGATACATTCATACTCACAAAGCACTACAGCGAAGTAATTAATTACTGCCAAAACAAAGCTTTTTCTTAATATTAACCAGCTCTCTTTTTTTAATACATATATATAATATATATATATATATACTCTTAGTTTATTCATATTTTCTCTATGCACGTAGTGATGTTGTGCACAGTGGTCGGAAGTAGCGCGCTACAAGTAGCGAAACTACTGTAGTAGCTACATTTTTTAGTAGTTTGTAGTGTAGCGCACTACTTAAAAAAAAAGTAGCGTAGTGAGTAGCGCGATACAAAAAAATAGTAGTTTGTAGCAATTTCTGAAAACTACTTTTAAATTAAAAAAAAATAAATAAATGAAAAAAATAAAAAACAACAAGTTTTGTCATGAACTAAACGAGCCTACTTTCCCGTACATCGACATCGGCATTCTAGCATCTGATCATTATTCTCTTAATTATCTGAGACTAAAAATTATGTCAAACATACCTTTTTAGCACTTAAAGTTGATTTCTAAAAGCAAAATATACCCCTCTCATCAGATGAAATAGACACATAAGAAGAAAATAAATGAACAAATAAAGTTTTGTCGCACCTTTTAAAGAATTTAACTGTTACAGTTCTTCCGTAGAAAAATTCCTCAATTGTTTTCAAAAAAAAAATAAATAAATAAAAGTACAAGATACATCAAAACACATTTTATCAAAAAAAGAAAAAAAAAGGAAAAAAAACTCGTCCGTTGATAAAATGTCTCGAATTTCACTTTTAATCCGTTGCCAGTTGTTAAATATAAATAAAGAATAAAATGAACTCGTGAATGAAACATTTGTTACAAAAAAAATCGTCTGCCAATAAAAAAAAAAAAATAATAATAATAATAAATAAAATAAAACAAATGAATAAATAAACAAAAAATCGTCTGCACAGTCATCATTTTTTTTCTGAGCCTGCATTTCCGCCATGTTTGCGGAGTCGGAGTCGGAATCAGAGTCCTCACAGAAGATTATTCAGAAAACTACTTTACAAACATTATTTATCAAAACCATTTTCTTACAAAGTTAGTTTAACGGAAATACGACTTTAAGTTCAGGATCAACATTCAACTTAAATTCCCCGTAGGCGCTAATGTTAAATTTTTTTTCTGAACGGTTCAATATTGAACGAAAAATGGTTGAAATCAAAAAGCGAAATATGGGAATGAGACTCTCCGAGATCTTTCAAACAAAAAAAAGTTTATTCCATTCGGATGGTTCACTCAGAAGTTATTAGGGGTGACAGCTTGCTTGAGCGGTTCAATGTTGAACGAAAAATTGTTCAAATTGGAAATGTAAATACGGGAATGAAGTATCCTTGGTAAGATCTTTTGAACAAAAAAAAGTTTGTTCAAACCGGACTGTTCACTCAAAAGTTAGCATCGCGGGACAGGTTGTTTGAACGATTCAAAGTTGAACAAAAAATTGTTCAAATCGAAAAATCAAATATGGGAATGAGCTGTAGTCGCCGAGATCTTTCCAACAAAAAAAAAAAGTGTCTAAATCGGAATGTTCATTCAAAAGTTATTAGGGGGGACAGACAGACCGACCGACCGACAGACCGACACACAAATTCCCCATCTCAATACCCTACTTTCAAATTTTTAATTTTTCGATCTTCATTTTACCTTTTTATTTTTTTAACTTGGCGATATTCTTTGGACTTGGCGATATTTTTTGGACTTGGCGATATTTTTTAGATGCATTAAGAGCAAGAATCTGAGAAACTGTCACGCCTAGCATTATGAGGTGATTCATGACCTCTCAGATTTTCTCCCAAAAATTACCAAATGTTTATTATCCTATTGAAAGACCAAATCCAGAATGTTTTTTTCTAAAGTTGAGTTGTTTAGTTTTTATAGACCCCTAAAGTTGAAGGTGCGGCATCAAAAATTAAGCGGATTTTCAAGACATGGAAGTTGCTGTGAGCCAAAACTCTTACCAGGAACTGTTGAACTCCAATTTTCTTTTTGTATATGGAATATAGAAGGTTCAAACTTTACAAAATGAATGTTAAATTTGAGGTAAGTTGTTGCCGTAAGGTCAGGTAAGGCCCTCAAAACAAGGCATTTTTGACATTTTTCAGCATTTTTGAGGTCTAAAAGCAGCTTGTACATTTCAGTTGCCACGGCAAAAGTAGTGTCGTTTGAAAGACCAGTGTAAGCACTTTAAAATAATATATAAATAACCGAGGAAAGTTCAACGTGCTTTTAGTTGCGTAAGGCCGAAATATGAAAAATGTCATATTTTACCGATATTCAAACGTTAATAACTTCCTATGCCAACAACATATTGAAATTTTTTTCTGCCAATGTCATACTCTATTCTTCGTCTTAACAGAACAGTTGAGTCCTTTGAGGCGAATTGCTTAAAAGTTTTTTACAAAAAATGCACAGAAAAAAATACATTTTTTGTCAAAAAATTTTTAACGTTTCGCCTCAAAGGACTCAACTGTTCTGCTAAGATAAAGAATGGAGTATGACATTGGCAAAAAAAATATTTCAATATGTTGTTGGCAGAGGAAGTTATGACCGTTTGAATATCAGTAAAATATGACATTTTTCATACTTCGGCCTTACGTAACTAAAAGCACGTTGAACTTTCCTTGGTTATTTATATATTATTTTAAAGTGCTTACACTGGTCTTTCAAACGACACTACTTTTGCCGTGGCAACTGAAATTTACAAGCTGCTTTTGGACCTCAAAAATGCTGAAAAATATCAAAAATGCCTTGTTTTGAGGGCCTACACTGACCTTACGGCAACAACTTACCTCAAATTTAACATTCATTTTGTAAAGTTTGAACCTTTTATATTCCATATACAAAAAGAAAATTGGAGTTCAACAATTCCTGGTAAGAGTTTTGGCTCACAGCAACTTCCATGTCTTGAAAATCCGCTTAATATTTGATGCCACACCTTCAACTTTGAGGATCCATAAAAACTAAACAACTCAACTTTAGAGCAAAACATTCTGGATTTGGTCTTTCAATAAGATAATAAACATTTGGTAATTTTTTGGAAAAAATCTGAGAGGTCATGAATCACAGGCGTGACACTCTCTCAGATTCTTGCTCTTAAGCTACTTTTAATACTTTTTTCGTCTTTCTTTTATTTTTAACGGTAAAGTAGGCTAAAAAGAGAACGAAGGAAAAAAACAATGTTTTTCTCGTGGCGAATATTCGTAAAAATCGTAAAAATATCTAAAAAAGGACAAATTTTAGCAAAAAAAAAAGGGGGGGGGGAACAAAAAGGAAAAGTAACAAATAAATTCAAAGACAATTCCTATTTCTATTCCATATTCGAATGAGGTAATTTTTTATTCTAAACCACTTTTCGAATTTTTTTGGTCGATCTTCAAACGGTGTATTCTCGTTATTTATTAATTTTTTAAAAAGTAGCGAAGTAGCAACTACATTTCAAAAGTAGTGTAGCTCGCTACATTTAAAAAAAAGTAGTTGTAGCTGTAGTTAACTACATTTTTAAGAAAGTAGTTGCAGTTGTAGTTCGCTACGAAAAATATGTATAGTTTTTCCAACCACTGGTTGTGCATATTTATCGCAATAATTACATACTAAAATTGCAATTAATTTATCTATCCCTATAGAGTCAGAGTGAAAGTATTTTTTTATCTATGAAACCTAGCCCCTATTTTATAACACTAGTTTTAAGTCTTAATTTACACGGCCTTTTCTTGGAACAGAAGTCCAGCTAAAACGAGATTCTACTATACTACAATACGTACGAAACATTTATGATGTTATGTTCACTGGATGGATTTTGCAATCTAAATTAATTGTGTACATGTGCAGATAAAAGTCTGAAAAAATTACTTCTAAATGAAAAATTATAAAAATGTCACGATTCGTTAGATCTTTTGTCTGACGTCCCGCATCAGAACCGCACCAACTTTATGCGAATGAGCTATTGCCTTCAAGCCGAGGCAAAGGCAGATCTACAAGCACATACCGACAGCCCGGTCATGATATCCAGAGACTGCAGTTTCGTAATTATTACGGACGAAAACGGAAGCTCTGCATTTTTAAACCGGGCTGCCGAAATATGCTTGCAACTTGATGCGAGATCTTACATCAGTAATTCTGTACCTCAGAACCAGACTAACGTAAGTCCATTTTTGTCATTTTTCAGTAGAGGGGAAAAACGATGTATTCGACAATCGTTTTTCCCCTCTACCGAAAAATGACGAAAATGGACTTACGTTAGTCTGGTTCTGAGGTACAGAATTGTTACGTTTGTTTTATCTTTTGCTAGGTGGTATTGCGGGAGCAAATCAAAGGAGTATTCCAGTATTGATCATAAATACAAAGAAAAATGACTTTATTTTTACTAATGAGGGTTTATAGGATCTTGAAATTATGAAAGGGTCATATATTATTTGTTCTGGAATTGAAGCGAAAGAGTTGGTAGTTTTTTTTTAAAAAGCATTGTTTGAGCCAAAAACCAGAAGGAAAATTCAAACAACTGCGACCAGGTATGTAAAATTAGAGGATAGGGACAAAACTATAGTGGGCACCTCGGCTTTGTGATTAATAGCCCTGATCCGCCACTCTGATGGCAAAAAAAAAAAAAATGAATTGGAGAGAAAAGGATAAAAAGATGAATAGGGGAGAGATCATCTGCATCCTGATATAGAAGGGGGGAATGCGAAGCAGGACCGAAACCGTGACAGTTCCCGAAAAGTGGGGGTTCCGAATATCGCAGTCGGTTGTATCAAAAATAGGAACATGTAGAAAAGAAAGGTAAAATTGGAAGCGGGGGAAGAAGGTGGTTGATAACAAAACATGTCGGTGAGAGGGGAGTTGCGGAGTTCTGTTTATCACCACTAATCGAGTGGCTCCTGTGCAATTTCATACGGACAAGAACGGGGGGGGGGGGAGCGTAAAAGATGAAGCATCAGAGAGTGGGGAGGCACAGCAATAGAAGGATTCTGTCAAGGAACGTCAAGGGCCAGGGGCTCGCCTCATTTATAACGTGGAAAACAATGACGGAATCTGAGCAGCAGCTGTTCCCATTATCGAACCTTTTGCCTGGGCCCTACTTCGAATTTTCGAAGGCACGAACAGATTTTTCGACGCGGCGGTGGCGGAGAATCGAACTACGTGTGGACGGAGGGGGGAGAGGGGGGACGGTGTGGTGGCTTCGGTGGTCACGAAAGCGCTTCGAGGGTTTTGTTTGAAGTTAAGGGATAAAAAAGTAAAACTGAAAAAAAAAAAAAAAGACGTGGATGTGGGGAGGGGGTCTTGTCAGAAGTAAGTGGAAACTACTTGCGATGTTGTGGTCACATTTTAACAGTAACATACTCGCTGCTTTTTTTTTGAAAAGAAAGTGTTTCTGAATTATATTGTGGACAGATACTTTAGAAAAGTATTTTCAATGATAAAATATTTCTGATTTTTTAAAAATTATGATGAAGGTCCTGGCTATGAATGCATTGTGTCCTGTGCAAGGATGTCAGTTACCCTGTACTGTCGCCACCCAAAGTTCCTGAACATTTAAATTTTGTTTTCGAAAAAAAAATATTTATGCAATATTAATTTGATCAAAAACGGTATACATTGTACGTATTTGTAAAGCACCATTGAGAGCGGATATTGTTGCTGCACAATGTCAAAGTAGATGAACGAGGGGTTGTTGCAAGTACGTCGTTTTCCAAGCAAAAAAAAGGGGGGGGGGAGGCATATATTTCTTGAAATTTCTCTCATTTATTGCAATTTCCAACCTTAGAGCTCAGTAAGACCATTTATGTCTGTGTGGAATAGTAATAACTTTGATACGACGAGAGAAGTACGTATTCCAATTGACATGTGGGAACAAAAAGAAATAGAGCAAAGCCCCGCAAACTAAAACAAACCGAACTACCTATTTATTCGGACACACTTTCTCATTCATTTTTACTAATAACAATGGAAAATCGAAATAAAATCCATAAGGTATGAGAGAATAAGAACTACAAAAAAAGGAGCAAATTAAGTTCAAGAACATAAACCTAGCCTGGATAAAATGTGAAGAAAATTTTACACAAGTAATGTTTCTTACACTACCGGTTCAAAACTAAATTTGATTGAAACATAAATTTTCTTCTCGAAAAATATAGTATACATTTCAACCGTTTTTATGTAGGCAGAAGCACACCTGAAGTTGTTCGTCCAATGACCAGAACTTTTACCTATGTTGGAACGGAAATATGAGGTTCACGTATTGGCGTTTCAACGTCGAAGCACAAAAAAAAAAAAAAAATAATAATAATAATAATAATAATAATAATAAAAATCAGAAATACCATTTGATGAAAGTATGAACTATTCTACAGCTGACTGTCATAGTTTTTAGCTGTTAAGGGAGAAAAAATAACATTTTGAATAAATTTTGAAACAAATATATATAGCAGCAGCGTTCTCAGAGTATAACATAATGAATGATTGAAAACATAAAATAAAACCGAAAGCAGAATCGAACTCCTGACTTCTTGTGGTCGTCTTCATTTTCATTGGCGAATGTGAAACAGGTGTTTTTCTCTCTTTTCCCTCTTATAATACGAATTTTAGATTGATTTTGTCGGCTTTCTGCGTGTGGAGCAGGTGTTTCGTTCCTTCTCCACCCACGTTTACAATTAAAAAATACTTTCAGCTTGTGTAATTTCTGATTGAGAACAGATTACATTTAGGGCTTTTTTTCCTGTGCAAATAAATTGGAGAATACCCAAATAAGAACGAACTTCAAAAATAAAAACAGCTTGGACCAGAACCAACAGCGACAAAATTCGCGTCTCTCAGGTTTTGTGCCTGGCACTGCACTAACTACAAAATGACCCTGTTTCTCCAGTTTTGTTCCTGCACCTCTTTGAAAAACTGAAAATACTGAACATTTCACAAGTGTTAGGGGCAGATATTTTGTGACTGTTCTTCCTGATCTGATAATGCCACAAATTCTGATTGAAACTCTGCTGTCTTTCTAAAGGATCTCGTAATTATTATGCAAGAACATTCTGTAGTAAAAACATCCCAATAATATATCTTTATATTTAGACGAGGAAGGTGGCAAATGGCGGAACCATTGTGGTAATGTTTGTAAAGAGAGGTAGTTACTTGATGAGCATAAAAGTCTTCCGCCGAACAGCATTAATAGAAATTTCAAAGTTCTATTCGAACTGGTAAAGAGTTAACGGTGGGGGAATTTCTAGCGGAAGCAGGCAGGATGAAAGGAGAAAACAGGGAGGATGCTAGTTTATTAGGCTAAATATGTATCAATACCTTTTTTGGACGAGGTTTTTTTTGGGGGGGGGGGGGGGAGAAAGACACGTGACAAACAAACTAACCATCATAACGTTTCACTGAAGCGTTTTGGGCTTTAGGATGAAGGAGCTCTTTTTTGTGGGTTAGAGATAAAGTTTTATTGGCAGGTGAATTTTTTACAACACGGTTATTTTTAAGAAGATACTGATAACTCATCATCAGTTATTGACAAGATATCAAGTTTCATAATACGCCCCCTTCCATATCACCCTCGTTCCATAATGCCAGTAGAGGCCACTATGATTTTGAACTTCGATGTGGCCACCTAATAGAGGCCACATCAAAGTGGCCATTAACTTTTTTAGGGCTTTTTGGCCACTGGCACTAATAATTTTGTTTAGTTTCAAGCTTTAGTTTGAGCCAGTCTGCACTTTATTGCTTGTTAAGCACTCTCTGAAATGCACCTTCAGCGTAAAAATTTATGATGAAACTAGCAAAACCCGCACGGCGATGCCAGTGCAAAAAATATAAAGGAAGTCAACTGAATAAATTTAAATTCACTCCAACCCTCTGAAGTAAAATTATTATATTCTTTAATTCAAATGAGCTCCACGCCCTTTTAAATTCCACTAAAAGTCATGTTGAAGTTTAAATCACAATGCAATAATTAAATCAAAAAATCATTAATTTAAGTAACAGGAGATTTAGTCAATTTTCAAGGCTTAACTCTATACGCAAAGTTAAACCACTGAAGAAAGAGCAGTTTGTCTGAAAAGTGGACCTAGTGTTTCAGTTTTTCATATAGAGTTAAGCCTTGAAAATTGACTAAATTTGATTAATTAATATCTCCTGTTATATTAACCTAGAGAAACGTGCTAAAACTTTTCTTTTTCAGATTAAAAAAAAAACCTTTCCAACGTTGTATAATGTTTGGTGTGGGAGGGGGGGAGTATTCCCCCTCAATTATGCCGGATACACCAAAAATGAGACTAATTAATTAATTTAAAAATAACTAATTCGAAATTTTGAATTCGGCCTTCGAAGTGCATTTCACGGAGATGCATTCGAATTTTTGTGTTAAATTTCAGGTCAGTGGGGGTAGGTGCTGTGGGGGCTTCTGGTCATCGGTTACAAACATACATACAAACAAACAAACAGAGCCCGTCATCTTAAAATATAGATTATAGAATGTTCAGTTTACAATCAACTATTATCTTTTTAATGACTTTCTTCACACTACATCAGGAAGGTGACTAACTTCGCTATCACATTAAGGACAGAAAAAATAACTATGTCTCACAATACATTTATTATATAAATAATACATAAAAAAAACTAACTCCAATAAGTATTTTGTATAAGTACACAAATACTGAGAAGTTGAAGGGCTACGACTGCGGATTTTACGTAGACAAAAATTATCTTTAAAAGAATCCAGTGTTCAAATTTATCAAAAAAAAAAAAAAAAAAAAGAACGATATTAATTCTTTACTATTTTAGAAAAGGATAAAAAGTTCGTCGATGACTAAACGCGTCAATTTTCCCATGCGTCGACATTGAATTTTTAAACTCTCAATATCTCTCTCTCTCTCTCTCCTCTTTGCCTTAAAAATTCTTACAAATTAAGCTGCCTCATTATTCCTTTATGCATTTATTTATTTATGAATATTATTATATTTTTAAGGCAATTACTCTAAGCCTTCTTTTGAGGGGCTCTTTTTTTAGCCTACTTTCCCGTTAAGAATAAAAGAAAGACGAAAAAAGTATTGGAAGTAGGTTAATGCATCTAAAAAATATCGCCAAGACCAAAAAATATCGCCAAGTTAAAAACAATATCGCCAAGTCCAAAAAATATCGCCAAGTTAAAAAAATAAAAAGGTAAAATGAATATCGAAAAATAATAAATTTGAAAGTAGGCTATTGAGATGGGGAATTTGTGTCGGTCCGTCGGTCTGTCTGTCCCCCACTAATAACTTTTGAATGAACATTCCGATTTGGACAAACTTTTTTTTGTTGGAAAGATCTCGGCGAGTACAGCTCATTCCCATATTTGATTTTTCGATTTGAACAATTTTTGGTTCAACTTTGAACCGTTCAAACAACCTGTCCTGCGATGCTAACTTTTGAGTGAACAGTACGATTTGAACAAACTTTTTTTTGTTCGAAAGATCTTTTCAAGGATACTTCATTCCCGTATCTACATTTTCGATTTGAACAATTTTTCGTTCAACATTGAACCGTTCAAACAAGCTGTCACCCCTAATAACTTTTGAATGAACAGTCCGATTTAAACAAGCTTTTTTTTTTTGTTCGAAGCATCTCGGCAAGGATACTTTATTACCGTATTTAAATTTTCAATTTGAACATTTTTGGTTCAACATTGAACCGTTTAAGCAACCTTTCTCCACCTAATAACTTTTGAGTGAACCGTCCGAATGGAATAAACTGTTTTTTGTTGGAAAGATATCGGCGAGTACAGCTCATTCCCATATTTGATTTTTCGATTTGAACAATTTTTGGTTCAACTTTGAACCATTCAAACAACCTGTCCCGCGATGCTAACTTTTGAGTGAACAATCCGATTTGAACAAACTTTTTTTGTTCGAAAGATCTTATCAAGGATATTTCATTCCCGTATTTACATTTCCGATTTGAGCAATTTTTCGTTCAACATTGAACCGCTCAATCAAGCTGTCACCCCTAATAACTTTTGAGTGAACAGTCAATTTAAATATTTTTTTTTTTTTTTTTTTTGTTCGAAGGATCTCAGCAAGGATACTTCATTACCGTACTTAAATTTTCCATTTGAGCATTTTTTCGTTCAACATTGAACAGTTCAAGCAACTTTTCTCCACCTAATAACTTTTGAGTGAACCGTCCGAATGGAATAAACTTTTTTGTTTGTAAGATCTCGTAGAGCCTTTCCCATACATTCCCATATTTCGCTTTTTGATTTGAGCCATTTTTCGTTCAATATTGAACCGTTCAGAAAAAAAAAAAATAACATTAGCTTCTACGGGGAATTTAAGTTGAATGTTGATCCTGAACTTAAAGTCGGATTTCCTTCAAACTAACTTTGTAAGAAAATGGTTTTGATAAATAATGTTTGTAAAGTACTTTTCTGAGTAATCTTCTGTGAGGACTCTGATTCCGACTACGACTCCGCAAATATGGCGGAAATGCAGGCCCAGAAAAAAAAATACTGACTGTGCAGATGATTTTTTGTTTATTTATTCAATTGTTTTATTTTATTTACTAGCAAAAATACCCGGCGTTGCCTAGGTCAGTAATAATGTTGAGAAACAATTTATATACTCACCTTTGTTTCTTTTTTCCTGAACTGAAGGAACTCAAAACTTGCCGCTTTGACGATTGTTAAAATGTCGCCAAATTTTTGGGTAAACTGTTTTGGGACACCTAGGATAATTTTGCTCCCCTCCTTACTTTATGAAAATACATTAAGTATTATTATGTCACTAATTTTTGTCAGAGAAATAGTCATCAAATGCTGATATACTATTGCGGACTATAAAATGACGTTAAAAGTTTTTGTCTTAATGATTTCGAAATTAATAGGAAACATTTAGCAATTATTTGTGCAAAAATGCAAATTAATGGTAATTTTAGTCTTGTTTAAGGGTTTTATTAATTTAGTATGTGGATTACTTTTCTTTTTGACATACTTTTAAAAAGGTTTTTAATGCATACATATGGAATCGGAAAACAAAAGAAAAGAAAAAACTCAACTTTTCAAATATGGAAGTATTATATCGATGATTAAGATTTTGCCGCAGTCGATAAATATCAGACAATAATCGTTTTATTTTGTTTACGTCGTGTAAAAAGTAAAGTATTATTACGTAGTCTTTGGCACAAAAACTGGTTTCAGTTGAAAAAATCGCCGAGAATCTCAGTTACTAAAATCTTGCACCAAATTTGGCAAAATTCCTGTTCAATCGGATACTAAGAAATTGCCCTATTATAAGTAACCCAAGAAAGTGACAAATCACCGCAAACAAATTTTAAAAATGCCGTTAAGTTGTATTTAAAGCTCCATCAAATTGGAAAATAATGAACCTAATCTATTTATTAGTTGCCAATCTCTTCTAGCGGTTACGTTATCGATACTCTAAAACACATATTTACAAAACTCGAGAAAATAATTAACGTAGTGAACAATCTTCTAATAAAGGAATACAATTTATTCTACAAAATAATATTTGCACGTCTCAAAGCAACTTAAAACTAAGACTACAAAATGTTTTAAGTAAAAATTATGATAAGCTCATTAGAGAGCGGGCGCGCGAGCGTTTCCAATGTCTATGTAAAAGCCTGGATATTAAATATGAAGCTGAAAAAATATTACATTTTGATTTGACTTGAGAACATTGAATGCGAAAAGCGGAAATGATACACGCAATTCTAGCTATCGACAGGGAGTTGAGATGATACACTAAATACTGAATTAGTTTGTTGAAAGCCTTCGCGGATTTATGCGAAAAATGTACCTTAAATTGGAATGAAAAAAGCGCTACCAATCGAACTTTTTCGAATATCGTTATAAATTATAGCCTATGTGTTATTCTGATGTATAAGCTACACTGTTAAAAAAATGTCCTGAAAATAATGAAAAAATATACGGCAGCTGAGTTGCCGGAGTGTTTTCCGTTTTCGTTAATTATATTTTCCGTGATTTTGAGAAAATGTCAGTTCATCATTTTTTTCCGTTTCCTCATTTTTTTTCGTTTTCTTAATTCTCCGTTCTTCATTTTTCTCGCTTCCCCGCTTATACGTTATAGGCTTATACCTAGACGCTTACACTTATATATACATACATACACACACACAAATAAAATATATATATATATATTATATATACATATATATATATTATATATATAAATATATACAATTTCAAAACTCTCAAAATATCTTGCCTTTAAAAAAATACTTTAGCAATACAAGAATTGGTTTTTTTTTTTTTCATTAAAAAATTTTTAGTTCATTAAAATAACATGATTTTTTTTTTTTTTTTGTAAAGATTACATCAATTCTCGCATAAAATACTCAAATATTTTGAAGGTGGAATGATCAATGCATAGTATTTTCTGAGCGCACAACTTCAAAACATTAAGAAGTATTAACAAGGTGCATTTTTTTTTAATATTTTCTCTTAAGTTTGAATACAAATTAAGTTCTTCCGAAAGTTTTTTTTTTTCTTTTTTTTCTGAATTTGAAACATTCGTGGTTCCTTTAAAAAAAATCCTGTATTTTCACTGATTTCCTCTATTTTCATACATTTACGTTATGGCATTCATAGTGATCAACACTTTAAGAAATGGACTCTGAAAATTGACATTTTTTTGTTTTTAATGAAATCGCTTCCAAAGAATAATCTTTAAACTGGTTTAAAAAAAACTAAAAAATACGCTTTTAGATGCACTTATAATACATCAACATGTAATATATACTTCAGCTTTTAGTGTTAACAGTATTAAACATATTACTTTTAATATTTTCAAAGAACGTGAATTGATCTTTCATTTAGAGTTACATACATGCATACAAACAAACCGACATGTGAAACTAATAAAAGCGTATTAAAAAAGCTTAGTTTTGAGACTAAGTTTTTTTAATCGTTGTGGAAAATTACAAAAATCAATTTTAGTAACCCTCAGCACTCATAGTTGGTTTATATATGTAACTCTTAAATGTCTATCAGTTTCACATCATGAAATAACAAACTATTAAGTCTAGACTCAAATTAAATTAAAAATAATAATAACAAAAATAAAAAACATGATAAAAATTGATGGGGCAAGAGCCTTACCTCTTCCTGGACGAAAATCTTCTCTCTAATAGACGACTTACAAAAAAAAACAACAAAAGGGGGTATGGATTTTTAAAATATACTCACACACCCCTTTGTTGCCCATTTTGCGTGAATGCATTGCGATGAATTATGGACTGATAAACTAAATCTTCTTTAAAATGTCGGACAAGGGAAACTCGGCGGATGCGTCTTGTATCCAACGCGGCATATAGAATCCTTTCAGGAATAGAATGACTTCCAGGAGCGTGAAAAGATCATTTTTTCACAAGTCTTCTAACGGCACAAAATAATTGGGGGAACGCTATAAATCCAGCTTAAGTTTTCCAATCCTTGCAATCTCAAATTTTGAAGCAAAATGGCTTCACAACACTATCGGTTTCTCACTACATTCGAACGATATATGTTTTGGCACGCGTCCAAGTTTCCAAGTTCCTGACGCGGGGAAAAAATGAACGGTAATTCACGGAATATGTCTGTTCCTTTAAGGAAAAGATACGTTTTGAAGCGAAAACAGAAATTTTCTGTTAAAATCAGAAAAAAAACTTCCTGAAAATTCAGGTTTTTTTTAACAGTGTACATTATGGTAAAAGTTTCATGAAAATCCGTTCAGTAGTTTTTGCGTGAAAGAGGAACAAACATCCAAACATCCAAACATCCAAACTTTCGCATTTATAATAGTACTAGCAGTACCCGCACGGCGATGCCCGTGCAAAAAAGTACAGAAAGTCAACTGAATAAATTTAAATTCACTCCACCCTCTCAAGTAAAATTATTATATTCTTTAATTCAAATGTGCACCACGACCTTTTAAAATATATTGATGACACTTTTAATGCCATTTCAGTTTGTAGTGTTCAATGCGAGGATTATTTTAGTTTTAAAGACTTTTTTCTTCTTTTCGTGTGTGTGTGAGGAACTTATTTATTTTTAGCGAAATTTTTACGTTTCAATGGAACTTTTGACACAACTGTAGAGCCAAGATTTTCGAAAACTCTCAACGACCACAGCAATATTGCCCTTGAAATTTAATATAATTCACCGATTTAACCGTAATTTCAATGTAAAATTGGTCGCCAAATCTAAATTTATTAATATAGGGAACCGATTGTATCAGGTAGATCAGCTACAACCATTCTTCCATGATTTTAATGTGAACATTAAAAGGAAAGAAATATAATGTCTTTCGTACCATCTCTTTGAAAAGATTACAATCTAACAGTGACTCTCAAATAATCAAGATTTCGCTGGCCGGGAAGTTTGAATAATTTCCCGGTTAACTGAATAGCGGTGTTACAGAAAATGTCAGAATGGAACTATTATTATTAAAAATTTAGTGCATTAAATACATGTTTTAAACATGCAATAAAATACGCTTTAAACTGCAAACAACTACTGTTCCTTCCCAGACCGTTTTATTTTTCTTTGAGTTGGAGAAAGTAGTGTTTCACTGGCTGGGAGGTTTGGTAAATTTCCTGATTGTCGCCAAACTTTACGACGCCAAATGCGAAGAGGAACTGAACAGACATCCCTAAATTTTTAACAATGATAGTTCCATTGTGACATTTTCGGGAACCCCGAATTTTGAGGAAGTCAACTTAATAAATTTAAATTCACTTTAACCTCCTCTGAAGAAAAAATATTATATCCTTTAGTTCAAATGCGCTCCACAACCTTTTAAATTCCACTTAAAGTCATGTTAAAGTTTAAATCAATTCGCCAAATAAATATAAGAGACAGAAAGTTAAGTAAGTAACAGGAGATATTAATTAATCAAATTGAATAAATTTTCAAGGCTTAAATCTATACGCAAATTTAAACCACAAAGTAACTTCAGGGACAAAAGAGCAGCTGATCAGGAAAATGGCTCTAGTGTTTCAGTTCTGCGTAGAGTTAGGCCTTGAAAATTGACTAAATTTGATTAATTAATATCTCCTGTCCTAATTAACGGACAGAAACGTGCTAAAACTTTTCTTTTTCAGAAAAAAAACCCTTTCCAACGATATATAATGTTTTGGGGTGGGGAAGGTTTTCCCCCCTCAATTATGGCGGATACACCAAAAATGAGACTAATTAATTAATTTAAAAATAACTAATTCGAAATTAAAAATTTGGGCTTCGAGGTGCACGAGGGCGGGGTACGTTCGAATTTTTGAGCCAAGTTTCAGGTCTGTAGGTGCTGTGGGGGCTTCTGGCCAGCGGTTACAAACGTACAAACGACAAACGAACACCGTCATCTTTATATATATAGATTATTATTTTTTTTTCTTGGCAGACGATTTTTTTTGTAACAAAAATTTTTCATTCACGAGAACATTTTATTCTTTATATGTATTTAACAACTGGCAACGGATTAAAAGTGAAATTCGAGACATTTTATTAACGGACGAGTTTTTTTTTTTTCCTTTTTTTTTCTTTCTTTGATAAAATGTGTTTTGATGCTCTTTGTACTTTTATTTATTTATTTATTTATTTTATTATTAATATTATTATTATTATTATTTTGAAAACGATGGAGGATTTTTTCTACGGAGGAACTGTAACAGTTACACTCTTTAAAAGGTGCGACAAAACTTTATTTATTCGTTAATTACTTTTTACGTGTCTATTTCATCTGATGAGAGGGGTATATTTTGCTTTTCGAAATCAGCTCTAAGTGCTAAAAAGGTATGTCTGACATAATTTTCAGTCTCAGATAATCAAGAGAATAATGATCAGATGCGAGAATGCCGATGTCGATGTACGGGAAAGTAGGCTCGTTTAGTTCTTGACAGAACTTCTTGTTTTCCTTTGTCTCTCTCTCACTCTCTCTTTCTCTTTCTCTTTTTATTACTGATTGTAGGTTTAAAATCAAAAGAATTAATCATTGTGCCGCGAGATAATTCTCCAAACATTTAGACTAAATAGTTCCAATATTGACCAGTTGATCACTATTAATCCGCTGGTCAATTCTAAATTATAATGATACTATCATAAATAAGACATTTTACTGAAATTTAAACTTACGAAAAAATATTATTTTCATTGAATTCGCTTGAAAAGATAATTGTTTAATAATCACACCCTACCATTGCTGTGGAGTCACAATAGAAGTTAAGACAGGTTTTGGGCAAAAGGAGGCGTATTCGGAGGCTCTAAAATTCTCGGAGTTAGAGTCGGTAATTGTTCTTCCGACTCCACAGCCTTGGCTATTTCTTTCTTTCTTTCTTTCTTTTTTAATCGTTATGAGTGCAAGACTGAAAAGTCCCCTATTGTATTATTTTCACAAATAAAATTTTGTACTGGATTAATATTTTCTATTCAAAAGTGATATAATATGCTCAATCATTTTTCCAAGCAAAATTGAGAAGTTTGACAAACTATATTCACGAAGCTAAACATTTTTTTAGGCTAATTATTTAAAATTCACGAAACAGTGACTTACGTAATATTATCTGAGACAGAATACTGATGATTTCAGCAGGTCAGCTTCATTTATTTTTTACATTTTAAAAGACCGGCCAAAAATCATTTGTAAGATACCTTCTCGCATCGAAGAGAAGCTGCGAAGATTCATCCATAAATCTAGGCGAGCACTAAATTAGCTTTTCTTCTGACTTCGGGAAAAATATTTACGGAGAAGACGAAGAGGAAAATTGCTTCTGTATTCTCCGTTAATTTTCCGGAATACTTGATCTCGACACACACATCCTTCCATGAAGGGGGATAGCGTGACTGAGAGAGAGAGAGAGAGAGAGAGTACCCTCACTTGCCCTCTGCAACCATCGGCAAAGCGATAATCGACACAGCTCCCCATCACACGGCTCGGGCGACAATAATCGACGACAAATCAATCCTTTCACCCCTCATATTCACGGAAGGTGGGGGAGGGGGGAGGTGACGCGCCCATCTCTTGCTCGCCAAGAAGTAAAAGGAAAAAGGAGGGGGGGGGGGACTAAGTCTCAAAATGAGAAAAGTGTCATTATTTTATCCCCAAAATAAATGTGTGTTCCTAATGACGGGAGTAATGGTCCGGCGTGGCCGCCGATAAATCAATAAATTTTGCTCCCCCCCCCTATCCCCTCCTTCTACCAGTGATAGATTAGTAAAAGGGGGAGAGTGTGAAAACGTCATGAGGAATGTGCGCCCCAGATGCGACCTGGGTGCATACTGGGTGACAGTTGTCGCCACAACCGATTTTTCGATATGGCACTCGCGGGTCATCATCGTTCTTCTTAGGGGCTCCCCATTAGAGGGAGTTCTTTGGGGGAGTTCGATGCCCCCCTGCTGCGAAAATGAAAATGAAAATTTCATTCGAAAGTCATTATCTGCTTCTCGTGTGTAGTGCATCTCATTTCTTATTGAGACGAGATTTTTTTTAATATATTTTTTAATGGATTAAGTTTAGGTGTAGCAACGGCTGGCATAGGAACATGAAAGCAAGCTTTTGGAACAAGGTTTCTGTGATTTTCATATTCATTTTATTTTCTATAAAAATACGATCCTGTTCAAAATAACATAGTTAAAAAATGACTTTTGATTTTTTTCCTTAAATGTAAAGCTAATATTTTGGCCAGATACACATGAGTACTGCGCATAAAAATAATGGTAAAACTTTACTTGGTTCTTCTTCTTCTCATTATTATTATTATTACTTATTTATTTATTTATTTTTTTTGGAATGGAGAATATGTATTTATGAATTCTTACAGCATCAATTCAGGGCCGTCGTAAGATTAAGATATTACGGAGCCTCAACCTCAATATCCGTGAATTTTTTTGAGCAGTGTATTTTTCTACTGACAATAACTTCTAATTCGATTCGAACAAAACCATTTAAAAGGCAGAAAATTTGGCTTTGACATTTGATTCGATTTTCTGCTTTTTTGACCTTTAACATTTTGTTGTTTAATTTAAAGTAATTCGAATATACTTAACATGAAGCTTTACAGGAACAACTTAAGAGTTCAGACTTTTATAATTTTTAAAATTTTGCACATCTTTTGAGTTATTATGTATTCTTAGATGGTTTTATAGTAAAAAGGTATTATAGACAAAAATTTACCTTTGAGAAAATGGCGTAGTAGAAATAACGCCTTTTCTTGGGTCAAAGTTAGAAAGATGGTTAGTTTTTCTAAATCGAGGAAGTTCTTATTCCACCCTCATTTTTCACCCCTAATTTTAAATGAAAATATTGTTAATTGACGAAGCCCAGTGGCTCAGTGGTAGCGCTTCCACACGCCGCTGTCTTGGTTTCAATCCCGTGCTGGGTACGGTCGACTCAGCCTTTCAGTGAGATGAGTACCAAACGTGCTTGGGAACTAAATCCTAGCGGTTCTACGTTCAGCCTTCTAACTGGGACATTACCTTGCACCCTAGAGCCCTCTGTCACGAAAACTGAAAGCAAATGATAGCCCAGGCACAGTTTGCCTGGGCTGTCATAGGCTGTTGCGCCACTGAGTTAAGTTTTTTTATCAATTGACGACAGTAATTTTGCACACATTCGTCAAATCACCAAATTTCAAATCTTTGACATTAACTAATTGTGATAGTTTTCATAACAAACGATACACTGAAAACAACCAGAATCTTTATGGAATTCTAGAATGTATCTGCAGTTTTCAAGTTTACTGCAATACCTCATTAAACTTCAAATCGGTGTATTGTGAACTTTTACTTGCATATAACCTTAGCAAATCCAGTATTCTATATTTTATATCTCTGAGCAATAGTGAAAATAGGCATTCGTACGTATGCATCTTCAGACAACACTGTCAACGTCTCAAAACTTTTAAACAGAAACTGCTTTTCAATCATTGTTTACTTACTTTTCCGTATTTTTTCAACATGGTTATATGTTTTGACACACTTCTTAAAGAACACATAATTATCGTTACATTGAGCAGTTGGAAGATATGCTTAAGCTATCAGAATTATTTAAAAATGAAGCTCTAAGAAGAAAATTTTGGTGCCTAAAACAAACAAGCAATAGTTGCCAATGACACCTATCTTTCATGTCTTAATTTCGAACTCTGATTTTAACCAGGGACACGGAGTCGGAGTCGACTGGTATTGGGGAAAAGGAGTCAGAGTCGGGAGTCGAAGGCTTTAAAATTCTAAGAGTCGGAGTCGGTTTTCTCCCTCCAAGCCAAACGCGGATTCAGGGGGTGGTCAAAGGGTCAGCTGACCCCCCTGTGATGAGAAGCAATCTTCAACAATTGCGCAGCAAGGACAAAAATGTTCAAGTTTGACATCAACTTTATTTAGCAAAAATTTTGAATAATAGAAATTTATAATTTGTCAATGTTTCTATTATTATTAAAACTCAAACTTTATTTCAGAAAAATTGGTATAGATAATTAATGTTAACCAAGTTTCAGTTAGTCCCATAATTTCCTCTTAATTCACCTCAAAATTTACAAAAAGGAAGCTATGGGTTATATCCCTGGCTTATTTACTTTGACTACATTTTACTATATTTACTCCCAGACTGAAAACATATGTAATAAAAACTTGACATCAATAAGCTCATATTTTGAAAAGGGATTTCTCGTAACCCCAAAACTTTCGCCTGCAATGTTTTGCAAAGCTTTTTAAACGTTGTTATATACATTTTTTTCATATAATAATGTTTTAACTTTTCGGTTTTCCTTGAAACATAAAGTGTCTCTACAAATTAAATATAAAAAATGTTTATTTTTTCGAAAAATTATGTAATTTTAATAGTGATTGCATGCTATATAATTAATAAATTGTGTAGCATTGTTTTTCTTTCTCGGAACTAATGGTTTTATAAAAATAAAATATAATCTTGGCCACTGAAACTTGACCCCCTTACAAAAATTCCTGGATCTGCCCCTGCTCCGAGCCCACAATCTGTAATGACAGCATAGTCGGAATCGGTCTGTTATGGCAGCATAGTCGGAATCGGAATCAGACGAATTTTGGGGTAAAATTTAAAATAGTCGGAGTTAGAGTCAGAGCCGGAGTCGACAATTTACCTTTCGACTCCGGAGCCATGATTTTAGCTTCTAATAGTACGAGATTCGACTTAGATTTATCTACTCTCATCGAGTTTTCTCATAAGTTATACATAACTATCCGCCTAGACCTCCCCGCCTACGACGGCTCGTGAATAATATTAATACAATTGATTTTACCTAACGTTCTCAGAATACATTGCAAATAGTTAACTATAGTTAACAAGAAAACCCTCCAAAACAAACATCCTTTCCTCAGTATAAAGCAGTGAGTAACCGCCCCTAAGCAAGGGCTAAGGCAGAAACATGCAATACACCGCCAACTCGGCTATTTCGATCCATGGACAGCTGTTTCGAGCTTATTATGCTCTCATCAGCATGGAATACGAAAGTAGTCGAGTTGGAGGCAAAAATCTTCTTATAAAGCAAAGAGAGCTTAGGGGCGGTTACTCACTGCTTTATACCTTGAGCTATGCCTAAAAAATTTACGAGTTGTACCGTACCAAGTGCGGTCGCTCGCTGGTATTCTAATTTCACATTAGCTACCAGTTTTTTTTTTTTTTTGGCTCTCTTTGCTTTATAAGAGGATTTTTGCCTCCAACTCGACTACTTTCGCATTCCATGCTGATGAGAGCATAATAAGCTCGAAACTGCAGTCCATGGATCGAAATAGCCGAGTTGGCGGTGTATTGCATTCTTTCCTGTGTTTTTCAAACAAAATAAACATAAAGAAGAGACCGAAAGAATTTCAATTGAACTGAAAAAGTTACCCCGCATCAGCACTCTAATGACAACTTTAATGCAGGAATTTGTAAATTATATACCGTACAAGAAAAGAAAAAGAAAGAGAGATAAGATTACCGATGCAAACTAAATGTCATTGTAAAAATCTAATTTCGAAAAGTTTTAAAAAAATAGCAAAAAGGGTTTCAAAAACAGCGGAGGTACTGCATTTAATTTACTTATAGTGAATTATTACATTGCGAAATAAATATTCTTTTTAATGAGTTAGAGTGCATTTTCTTTTGATACAAAGGTGTGATCACATTTCAAAAGTAAGAAAACCCACTTCCCTTTACTTTTCAGCGGAATAAAAACTTTTTTAATTATTTCGACTTTTTGTGACTTCAGATAGATTTTCAGATCTTTTTATTTTCTTGTTTAACGTTCGTTGGTATTATAAAATATTCCACAAATAAATGGTGATGATGAATAAATAATTTCAATTGAGTTTCATGATTTTTTTTTTCAATATTCAAAGTTGTTTAAAGTACTGTTTAAATAATTACATCCTGCCGGGAGGGGGGGGGGGGGGGACTGACGCGACAAATAGCCGTAACAAGCTACGTCTTACCAGGAATGACACCAAAGACTGATGCCGCTGCATATATTATAAATATTGTGAAAAGTTCTTTGTAACTCATCAATATTTGGAAGAACAAAATACATTTGTTTAAAGTGCATGAGAAAGTTCGTCGTTTTTATTTAAAATAAAAATACATAAAAAAATTAAAAAAAAAAAAACACCACGACTTCTGTATCCATCTTCGATATCTTAGAATTTCGATTCGCACCTTATCTAAGAGACAAGAATGCGATTTTGATTTATGGCCGCAGCCGTCACCTTAAAGATTCAATCTGAGGGCTCGCGACGAGAGTTTTTATTTTTGCCCTCGAACCTGAGGGAACACAAATGGAACAGCACACATCCCTTTCGCGCGGGAAAAAGGATTCTCATCGAGATCGATATTCAATTGGTCGGATTATGAGTCATGATTGATTCATGAGAGAGGAATGGGAAACCGCTTGCGCGCTCGATATATCGGACGCAAATGAAGTTGCTGCAGAGGAATGGATGGATGTTGTCGACAACAACTCCACTGGATGTCATTTGTGCCCGGAGTTATCTGGTTTCGGCGGTTTCGATTTAAAACTCATTTATGGAAATGTGACGCGGAGGGTGTTCGATTTGCGTGATCTTCAATTTGGAAGTCTTTTGCATAGAGATTTTCGAATTTGAATCTCCATCCTTGCTGGACCTTCTCGGTGCTGTTATGTCTCGTCTCGGCAAAGTTATTTCATCGTTTTCAGCTAATGTTTTCAGAAAACCTTTTTAGATCTTCCCTTCACAAGTTCTTTTGTTGTTTGTTGAACAAAAACAAACTAAGAGAGCCCTTGACATTAAATTATGTATTACACGTTTAATTCTCCAAATGACTTTTCTAGCACAGAGAAATTAAAATGCACAAACGTGACTGACTAATTTTCCTAACCACTTGCTTGTTCGATATATTGGAACCTCGACGCAAATACAGTTGCTGCAAAGGAATGGATGCAAGTTGTCGACAACAACTCTACTGGATGTCATTTGGGGCCGGCGGAGTTACCTGATTTCGGGGGTTTCGATTAAAAACTCATTTATGGAAATGTGACGTGGAGGAGGTTCGATTTGTGTGATCTTCAATTTGGAAGTATTTTGCATAGAGACTTTCGGATTTGAATGTCCATCGCTCCATTGTTGTTAGACCTTTTTTTGTGCGGTTGTGCTTCGTCGGGGCAAAGTTCTTTCGCCACTTTCAGCGACTATTTCAGAAAACCGTGCTAGATCTTCCCTTCAAAAGCTCTTTTTTGCTGAACAAAAGAAAACCAAGATAGTCCTTGACATTAAATTATTATGTTCAGTTTTCCAAACAATTTTTGTAACACTAAGAAATTAAAATCTAAAAGTGACTGCCTAATTTTCTTTACCACGTGTACTCTCGGATATATCGAAACCTCGACGCAACTGAAGTTGCTGCAGAAGAATGGGTGGATGTTGTCGACAACTCTACTGGATGTCATTTGTGCCCAGAGTTATCTGGTTTCGATTTAAAACTCAGTTATGGAAATGTGACATGGAAGAGGTTCGATGTGTGTGATTTTCAATTTGGAAGTCTTTTGCGTAGAGGTTTTCGAATTTGAATCCCCATCGTTGTTTGACCTTAGTACCTTTTTTGTTTTATTCCAGCAAAGTTCTTTTACCGCTTTCAGCGACAATTTTTAGAGACACTTTTTATATTTCCTCTTCAAGAAGTTCTTTTGTTAATCAAAAACAAAACGTGCTGTTCGATATCAACTTAATAACAAGGCTTCGCATTGACGATGAAAGTGTTTTAAGTCCGCAATCAAGTGATTTTTAAAGAACACTCCTGCCATTTGCATTGAGGAAAATACTAAAACGAACTTTCTTGTCGATGTTATTTTCCAGTGCAATCTCTCACCCGAACACAGCAGAGAAAGGACCGGAAACAGTTTTAAACATCACGCTCAACAATTTCTTCAGACGTCAATTGCATTGGTAAACACACGGGCGTGCATTAACACGACGTCAACTCATAAGAGCAAGATGCATGAAATCGAGGGCTTTTAAAAGGTCAATCGGGGAATGTGGCTTCTTCTGCAGATCGTCTTCTTTTTTAGCGATGGGGGGCTCTACGAAGCTGCGATTCGATGTCATGCAGAAAGAAATGGCGCTAAATACTTCCTCCTCGGCGGCAGTGACCGAAAGGGCTTCGCTATAAACCGACACAATAAACCGCAAACAAAGTTTATCCGGTTGAGGGGAGACAGTATACCGAATATCGAAAACGACCCGAACGAAAAACTTAGGCAAAAATAAAGAACCACTATCGGTCTCGCATGGATACCACTGGGAAGAGTTGAGGACCTCTTTGCACACCTAAAAACACAGCGGAAACTGTAGTGAAAGGGTGATGTTTAAAGCTGAAAATTGCGGTCGAAGTGATGGAGGTATAATGAAGAAAGGTTAAGTGTTGCATCTTGCATAAACAGGAGAGTAAAGAAGCTAAAATACTTCATCTAAAAGCGTGTTTTTATTGGGTATTGAAGATGCTTTGACAGGACTGAACTGATTCCGATCTGATTTTCAAATGTAGTTTTTTTTTCTTTATCAAGACTTCATCCTAATCTGCTTCAAGCACATATCGTATCAAAAGTTTAAGAAGATTTATTCACCTATAGATGACATTTGATGGATAAAACATACCTGAAAAGAAATGTTTTTACAAAGCTGTTGCAATAGTGCAGGTAGCACGCGTAACGTTTAAAAATTAATATCAACGTCTTAAAGGCGCTGTCACTATGTTGACAACCATTTTAAAACGTTTCTGGAACGTTAACGGGGGGAGGGGGAGGACCTGGAAAGTGACGAAGAGAGCGGATACCAAACTAGATTGGCTTCATAAAGCACCGAGTCCGATGCACACGAAATAGTAATATTGCTGCCACCATATAGGGAAATACACTGGCGGAAAAAAAATCCCAACACCAAGAAAAAATTTCTGTAGAGTAAAGAAATTTGGGTAATGCAATTGTCTAGTTAACATGTTTAATTGATTAAATGTACAAGATCACTGGCTAATTTAAGCTCAAGAAAATGCTGTGCAAATGTGAAATTATGTTAGAGGGTGTAACTCCAGAATTTTGAAGGCAAGCCTGCAAGCGTGCATGCATTATGTCATACAGGTGCCGAATGTCACTTTGTAGTATGGAGTTCCATGCTTGTTGCACTTGTTGTGTCAATACTAGGACCGTCATTGGTGACTGGATGATGCTCGAGGTGCCGCCACATGATATCCCATACGTTATCAATTGGAGACATACCTGGTGATTTTTCAGGTCATGGTAACATGTCAGCACCAGGGTTTGCCGATATATATCAGTCGATATATATCATGATACATATCATGATATATATCCGATATTTATTCTGAAAATATCACGATATTTTGATATTTTCGATATTTATTTTTGAAATTCGATATTTTCAATAGAAAAATTGTCTTCATCATATTAATGATGTCATCTTTAGTATGATGTAATAATATGATATTCCTTTTTTATTTTCTGATAATAAAATTAAAAGTTACAAAACAACTTGAATAGAGATGAAAAATAACTAGTTAAAAATGAAAAGTTAATCAGAATATGGAAATATGTCTAATGTACCGTAAAGTTGGGTTACTTGGACCCTAAGGGGTTACTTTAGCCCATTACAGTAAAATGATAAAATCTAGGTTTGGTACTTATTAGTTGAAGACTTGCACGTAGTTCCTCGTTTCTCCTCTAGGTAGAAGCACTCTGCAGTCTCTAATGCTAGTACCAAACCCAGATTTTATCATTTTACTGTGAGCTCAAGTAACCTCCTTGTGGGTCCAAGTAACCCGACTTTACGGTACGTGTCTAAATATTACACATTGTAATAATAAATTACACTAATATAATGTACGGTTACCAATAAGATTTCATGTTTTGGTTTTGATATTACATGATAGTTGATATTTATGTATATGATACTGTAATAATTTTTATATGAACATAATAGTCAATATCCAGTATAGTAGCCAACTTTATCATTAGGTTATATAATTTTTAAAATATTAAACTATTACAATTTAGCTAAAATGGCTGTATAACATTTCATTGTATGTAAATTTTAATGTATATTTAGGTAGAGAAATATTGAAAGAAACATTAATTTTTAGTCTGTACTGTAATAATACTTATTTAAGGAAATAAATAACTTTGGTTTGAGGATGTAGTTACTATTTAAAGAATTAAGCTTGCGCGAATTGAAAATATCGGATATATATCAAAATATCCGATATATATCAAAATATCGGATATTTTCGATATTTTCGAAAATATCATGATATTTACGAACCCTGGTCAGCACTCTGTAGAGTACATTGCGTTACAGCAGCGATGTGAGGGTGAGCATTATCCTATTGGAAAACGCCCCCTTGAATGCTACTCATGAAGGGCTGTACTACTGGTTAAATTACCAGACTGACGACAAATTTTCAGTCAGTGAGTTTGGGATAACCACAAGAATGCCCCTGCTGTCGTAGGAAATTGCTCCAGAGACCATAACTCCAGGTGTGGGTCTCGTGTGTCTAGGCCGTAGACCGCTTGGATGCAGGCGGTTCCCTGGCCTCCTTCTGACCAATATACAGCCACCACTGGCACTAAGGCAGAATCTGTTTTCATCAAAAATTACAACAAATCTCCACTCCGACCTCCAGTGAGCTCTGTCGTGGCACCACTGCCGTTGGAAAAGGCAATGGTTTGCAGTCAATGGAATACCGGCTTGGAGCTGTCCTTGAAGTTTACTGTTTCTTATCGTTCCTTGGGTCATGACGGTACCAACTGCAGCTCGAATGTCAGCCGCAGATGCAGTACGATGCGCCACAGCCGTACGCAAGATTCGGCGATCTTCCTTCTCAGTCGTGCCTCGTGGCAGCTTGGAACTCGATCTTCTTGAGGTAATACCATCCCTTGCCCATAGCTTCCAATAATCATGCATGGTGGAAACATTTCCACCCAAGTCTTTCTGCAATATCACGAAATGAAAATCTACCTTCTCGTAGCCAAATTGTATGACCTCTTTTAAACTCGGTGAACTGTTGATAATGGCTTCTTCGTTTTCTTAAAGGCATTCCTAGCTAACATGAACGCAATTCGCCAAATTTCACGGAAAAATAATACATACGAGCTTCACAACACGCTTTTAAAACAAGCCTTATTTGCATGTTCTGAGTGACGCCAGCTGCGCCACACTTATGCGCGGAACGCGAAATTTCAATCGATGTCATCTTTCAGTTGTATAAACACGCCTACCAAATTTCGTTTATCTAACACAAGTCTTTCTTGGTGTTGGGATTTTTTTTTCGCCAGTGTATAAATAATTACAAGTAGGAGTGTAGTAAGAGAGGGAATTTGAGGCAACCTCCCTCCCCCAAAATTGCTTTTTAAGCCATTTATATAAATTAGCAGCAGGGGCGCCCCGAGCTTAAATTTTTGGGAGGGGAAAAATTCTCAATTATTCTCAATAGCTGTTCATCAGTTGTTACTTTACAATCTGAAAATTTTGGCAAAAAATACAAAAAAGAGTTAAGCAGTCACAAAAACTGTTAGTTCCAGAATTTTTGCTAGAAATATTATTCATGAGCTAAAGTTTGACTTTTACACGTCTAGCTTTTAGTAATGACCACGTTTTTACTATTTCTTTAGTGTTCAGTTTCCTCCGATAAAACCTAGTGAACTTTTGTATTCTTCCGATGTTTTGAAGACATTATTCAAGCAGACACTTTCTTTGGTTAAATCACAAAAGATTTCTAATTCCGCTTGTAGGACATGAGCGTCTGGCTTTAATCCTGGAAATAGCTGTGTAGCTTTTTTACAGTCGCTAAAGTAATTTGTGTTTTGCATAGAGGCAGTTTTAAGAGATCAAAAAGGGACTTGACAATACTAATACATGAAGTTAGATTTTCTCTCATCAAGTTAATAAGAGAGTCAAAAAAATAAATTGAAATGCCACCGGTAAAAAGTTGATAGATCTAAATTGGCTTCATTGCCTCTGTTTTCATGCAAGCGCAAAGAAATTCTTCTTTTTCGATGACGAGATACAAAGTTTGCGATTGTGTCCTCTCCTGGAATCAATAATTCAAGAAACTTTCCCCCAGCTTCAATCATACTATTATTCATCATACTTTGGTTAATCCTCATCAATTCAAAAGTATTTAGTGAACTTTGAGTGAAATTGAAAGCATTTAAGATGCACAGATCATCTTTTTCTAAGCATCCTGTCAGTGTTTTCGTTTTTGGCATGACATTCTTTAAAAAAATTAACATGATGATAAAGTCTAAGGAACTTAATTTTTTTCGTAATGCACGAGCAGAATCTGTTGTCTTTTTATCAAATTTAATGCTATCATCGTTCGTGCAAATAGATTTAAAGGTGTCTAAAACTTCCTGTAGGACCTTTAACGAAGAAATTAATCTGTTTCTCTAATTATTGAGGTCCATGGCGGATTTACCAAGTCACACATGTCGCAACTGTGACATAAGAGCCCGGAAAGGAATTTAAACTGCACATGAAAAAATGTTCACGTTAAACAAGGGGCTCCCAAATTGTATTGCGACAGGCTCTCAAGTGTGGGAGTCCTATGGCCATTGATTTAAATCAGTGAGTAAAAAAATGCATTGAAACAAATTAAAAGAGGAAGAAAAAAAGATCAATTTAAAACTAACCGTTAATGGCTATAATTCGCTGCTTGAATCAGTCTTTATTTTCTCTCTTGCAGCATCAAATGGATTTTTTGGAGCTCCAGCAAGTTTCAAGGAGATATGTCCCCCACCGTGGCTAAGTTCCTCATGTTTTCGTTTATAATCGTCATTAAAAAGAACTTCCATCACAAATTAAACACTCAACTTTATCGTTTACGAATTCTCTTCATTGTAAGCAAAATCAATAAATTAAGTAGAACAGATAGAAATATTTCTGTGTTATATTTAAAACGAAAAACAATATTGAACTAGTTCGACGTTCGATTCTTTTCGTAGTGAAGAAAGTCAAGAAATGGGACTAAATGAATGAAGTTAAGCAGATAATATTTTTCAGTACGAGAAATGAGCAAATCTGCTTGTAATGCAAAAAAAAAAAAAAAAAACTGAAGTCTCCGCACATAACATCAGAGTTCTTTGTGTTCAAAGTGCAACATTTATGCATTGCAGCATTTTCACTATATATTATCCGTCTTTTCTGGGGTTATGCTACACACTATGGAATTCACCGAAAGGCGCTAAGGAAAGAAACGGTTTGGTTTATGGTAAATAACGTCAATAAAAGAATGAGATCTATTTTTATTAATCGGATCTTCTCATTTTCAAAGATAACAAATGTATAACAAAAAAAAAAAGAAAGATTGGATCCGAACGTACTATATATATATATATATATATATATATATTGCAAAAAAATATTTCAATAATATCCCTGGATGTGCCGAATCGTTGTCTGAATTTGCCGAATGACGAAAATGTTTGGGAGGTCCCGGTGACCTCCCTGGACCTCCCTTCGGGGCGCTCCTGATTAGCAGACTGAAATGGCTAATTCCTCCCCCCCCCCCTTTCCCTTCTCCATGTGAAAATTCTAGCACTGCACTTGTCACTTGTGAAGGAGTGACCTCAGCAAACTTATTAAAAAAAATGAGTGAAAACTGAAGAATCAAACACAATCAAAACAATAATCCCCATCAAAAGGCAGTGATTAATGTTAATGAAAATGAATTGACGTTTAAACAAGTCCTAAAAAACAAAGTATAGTTATGCTACGTTAAAACTAGTAGTAAATGAAATAGTTATCTAGTAAAAAAAATAATCTTCCTATTACTGAACCGTATTTTGTTTCTTTTCTTTTCTTTGCGTTCTATATTTTCAGTTATTGCTATGCCGTGATTTATTTTCAACGTTCACGTCATCAAAGCTACCGTTAGTCGGTTAATAAGAGATGTCTCATTAGAAATTTTTTGAATCCCCCCCCTCAATCAACCAATTAAAACATATACATACAATGGCTCATCGTGATAATCTCGATCGCGTGAAAACGAAATGAAAAAATTATTAGCCTTTCATTAAATTTACACAATCTTCCGAAGGACAAACATTTACGCCTGAATCAACTGTTAGTTCTTGTTCCAAAGTTGGTAAATGTGGAAAAAAGTTTTCAAAGAGATTTGTATAAAAGTGTTTCGAAGCTATAACAAACCACTTCGTCAAAATAGAGCAAAATGAAAGAAAAATACATTCTCCCATATCCTCCACTAAAGATTCCTCAAAACTCAAAAATATACTCGCTCCATTTTATTTATTTATTTATTTATCACTACTCTTCAAATTTTCTGCTATAGTTACATTCTAATAAAGAGAGTATATAACCGTAGATACGTATTTTTTTTTTTATTTCACATTGCGACTTTATTTAGCATAATATTTATTAGGTATTTTTAATTTTATTTCGATTTTATGTTTCTCTTCTGTAAAAATTGAATAAATAAATCCCCTCGGAACTTGAAAATTTAATAAAACGTTTCAAATTTATTGAACACAAAACTGCTCAATCCATCAATCCCTTTGCTTTATCTTTCTACATTTTAGGATTTAGGAGAAACTTGTTTCGAATCTTTCGTTGTGTGTGTATGTGCCAAACAAAAAAAAAAAAAGGTCAAGTTCTACATAAGATTACAAGAACAAAGCTTGTTTTTCCTCAAATTCCACGGTCGCTCAAAGCTTAAAACTTGAAAAAGAAAGTCGAAATTACACTTTCTGGGGAAGGAGGAGGGGGAGCGAACGAGAGGATGATCTCCGTCGATGATCCCGGTCATGTGACTTCATTTGCATGCAGCGACACGTCTACGGTCGTCGCTGCGATCGCATCGCTCCTTTTTCCGCCCGAGCATTGAATATCAATAGGGTCCGGAAAAAAGAGCACAAAGGCTTCAATTACAATGCACGGCCGATAAACAGACCCGATATAGCTACAGTTTGGAAGATGAGGGGGAGGAGAAAAGAGGCATGGATGGTGTAGATGGCCCAAACGACATCGCGATGATCATCACAGAAGAAAATGTGAGGAAAAGTGCTTTTTTTTTTGTGCTGACTTAGGGTGCATGGAAGAAAGCCTGATTTAGGGACACTTGATTAGGGGCTGTCCATGAATCATGTCATACTTTTTTAAAAACAAATTTAACTCCCACCAGTTGTGTCACAAAGTGTCATAACTTATCTTACCTTATTCCTGATCCTTGTCACATGTCAAGTTGTTTTTCGTAAAGCCTTTTTTTCCACGGTGGGGCATGGAAGAAAGTCTGTTTCAGCGATATTTAATTAGGGCCTGTCCGTAAATGAAGTTGCACTTTTTTCAACGAATTTGACCCCCGCCCCTGTGTTACGCTTTGCCTTACCCTTCCCCCTTGTGTCAAAGTGTTACACTGCACCTTACTTGATCCCAACCCTTGTCGCATGTCACTTTGTTTTTTGTATTCTTTTTTTTTCCACGGAAAGAGCATAGAAGAAAGCCTGATCTAGGAACATTTGATTAGGGACTGTCCATGAATGTCATACTTTTTTTTCAACAATTATGACTTAGAATAAAAAAATTAAAAAGAACATGGCATTATGTATCAAAGGAAACGAGAGAAACTAACACTTAAAAGTTAATCAGTTTTACCACCGATTTGTCAGGACTACTAAAGGAACCCCTAAAATAGGCTTATGGAAGGTAAAGTCTAAGTCCGGTCATGATTATAAATATTTATATTATTTATTTATTGAACAATCACGATTGCTTTTTTTTTTACCGCGGTTGATATTTATCTTATTTGAAGCCCACTGACTTCCGGTCACGGGTGCTCCTCTAGGTCTTCGTGTCCCCCACCCCCATGTCCTCGAAATCGACTTTATTTATTGTCGACCTTCTTGGCTTTATACACCACCCTCTTTAGACAAAAACAGCATCCAGCATACAATATCCAGCATCCAGCACACAGCCTTTAACATGCAGTTCGCAACGTCTACAATCCAACACACAATATCTAGCTCACAACATCCAGCCTCCAACAAACAACATAAAGCATTCAGTACACAACAATCATCATCCAGCACCACAACCTCTAACATGCAGTAAGCAACATCTAGCATCCAGCACATAACGTCCAGCGCACAACAGCCAGCCTCCAGCACACAACAGCCAGCCTCCAGTACACAACAGCCAGCTTCCAGCACACAACATCCATCATTCAACACATTAACATGCAGCACACCACATCTAACATCCACCACACAACTTTTAGCATCACCCTGGCATCAATAGTAATTACGAAGTCTTGAATTCAATTTATGTTTTTCTTATAGTCTAAGATCCGACTGCAGTTTTTCTGCACCCATCGAGTATTGTCATCACATACGTATCAAATTAAAGCTAATTTGTTTCTGAATCTGAAAACAGCCAATGAAAAAATGTCCGCAGCATGTTTTCAGCCTGTCGCAAACAGTTGCGATCGGGGAAATATTTCTGCATCCCTCGAGTATTGTCATCCCATATATATCAAATTAAAGCTATTTTTTTCTTCTGAATCTGGAAAACTAAGGTTGCCTACGAAAAAGTAGCAGAGCAGATGGGTGCAGAAATACTTCACCGATTGTTACTGTTTAAGACAGGCTGCGACCATGTTGCGTCCACTTTTAAATAGACAACCTTAGTTTTTCAGATCCAGAAAAAAAAAAAAGCTTTAATTTGATATATATGTGATGACAATACTCGATGGGTGCAGAAAAACTGCAGTCGGATCTCGTACTATTATGATTGCAACAGCAAGCATTTGTTGAAATTATTAACAGAACGAGTAGGTTCTTATAGCAATTCATATTCGCAAAAAACATAATTTGAATATCAATATGTCAAAATTCAAATGAATGCCAGGAGCTGACGGGATGTTGAGTGCCGGAAGCTGTGGATGTTACGTTTGTTTTTATTTATTAGTTTTTTTAGAATCGTTTCCGTATTTAATTTAGGATGCAAAATTCTGCAAAACTTCAGCATTTTCTCAAAAGGGATTTTCACAATATTAACAGTTGGATAACCATTAAACAATAGATTTGAACCTTTTCAAGGACAATAGCCTTGAAATGTTCTTTAACAAAAACATTAAAAAGTCTTTTTATTGTCGTCCCCTTGAACTGAACTGCCGCAGAAAGATTTTTTTCTTCGTTTAATTTCCCCAAAATCTTATTTTTGATACGTCACGTATTGAAACCCACCAATGATGGATTTCTGTCTAGATCATCCCTCGGACAAAAGGCGAGAATGTAGTTTTTATGTTCCTTTTGTTGGCATTTCTTTGTTTACTTGTTCGCGAACACAGGTTCATTGTCTTAGTTTAATGTAACACTCGATGACGACCCACCTGAAGCCAACCCTTTCCCCCTCTGTCGAAGTTGCCGATGAGGCTTGAAGACAGGTTCTTTTATTTTTTCTTCCATTAGAGAAATCTACGGAAATGTCGAAAATGTTGGAAAAACTGAAAACAAATCACTCGTAATTATAGGATGTGTGAAATGAAGGAAAGAGCAAAAATGAGAAGAACGTCAAATTAAAAATAATAGATCCTGCACTTTTGTGAAAGGGTAGCTTTCTTTTCTTGATCGGCTTTTGAATGTCGCAAGTTTTCTGGGGCCATTCAACTATTATTTCGTGTGTTTTTAAATTGTTTGTCGTTCTCTTTGTTGGAGGATATTTTTTTAATTCTCTGTGCCATTAAAATTACGATTTACTCTTTATTTGTTCGGAAGGTAACATTCATAACATGAACGGAATTGATGGGCTTGGGAGATGGAATGGGTTAAGCGACAAAACAGAAATTGCGAGAAATTAAAGTTCAAATTTGTATTGTTTAGGTTGTTGCAGCTTTTTTGTTTTCTGGTTTTGTCGTTAGTGTGGGTATGAAATTGTTCTATCTACTGTTTGATGTGTCAAGTTTTATTTGCTTACCTGTATCCATTGCTTACCATTGTCCAGAGTGTTCACTCTTCATTTTTCAAAATGTAACTTAGCCCCATCATCCTCCAAGCCCTTCAATTGTGATTAATGGAACCAGAATTTTTATTCCGTGGTGGGATTTGGTCATGAAAGTTCTTGGATGAATGCAAAATACTACATTAGCACTGATACTATGTGTTGTCGGTTAGTTTGCCCAGTATTCAGAGAAGACTGACTGAGATGAGGGGTCCCGGTTTCGAATCCTGGCTCGGGCATGGATGTACTTTATCTCTCTTGTTCTTTTCTTGTGTGGATGTGTTGTGAAAGGTTGTCAAACCCATAAATGGGTTCTTATGGCATGGCCGTACTGTGGAAGTTGGACTTCGCACCAAATAACAGGAAAAGTGAAGCAGTGCACCCCAAATTGTCAAGCTCGCTGGCACAAGACAACAACAGTATGCGTTAAAACCAACAGTATGCGTTAAAACCAAATGTTCTGGGGGGTGTGACCCAACCCCTCATCCTCTGACTGCGCCCCTGTATATAATGGAATGATTAAACACCCGACATCAATTCGTTTTCTTTTCGATTTCATAATATATGTATTGCGTCTTAGCGGAATTTTCAATATACTGAAAACCCCTCAAACAGTTAATGGTTATCTGCACGGACAAAATTATTTGAAACAAACCCGTAGCAAAGGAGGGAAGGATCCTCCCCCCCCCCACACTCCTCACCTGAAAGCTTCGTTTTCGGCAATTTTGCCTATGTTATCACAGTAGTTTGAAACCTGTAAGGAGTTATTGCCTACTCCTTCAAAAGGTAAATTTTTGTTGTTCTTGTGATTAGAAGTATTACATACTTGGAAGCCCTTAAGCCAAACGTAGCACTGGCTGGTGGTCAAAAGAGTAGTTATTATGAAAGTTAATTTTTGTTCACTCAACCTCTTGAAAATACTGTCGAGTACATTATGTAAGTAGCATTGAGAGAAGATTTGTTTACAAGAAGCATTAATAAGACGACACGAACCAAATACTGTGCAGGCGCAAATTCAAGGGGGAGGGTATGGGGGTCATGACCCCCCCTTGGGCCGTGGTAGCCCGATCGGTAAGGCGTCAAACTCGTAACCGGAGGATCCCGGGTTCGATCCAGCCGATCAAAGATCCACCGTCGTTACTAATGGTGGCTGGGCGACGTAAAATAAGGGTCGTGGTCACAAAGTCCTTCAAGTGAAACGATACCTCTGGGGGTACTAGACCAGGGATTTTGCTCGGCCCATGGTCTGGATCAGGCTCTTCAGGACCCCATCCCGGGTAAACAACGAGTACGAGGACCCTGGAGAGGAAGTGACCCCCCCCCCCTTAAGTGACCAAATATAGGACAAAACTGCAGTTTTTGGGACTAATATTACGAAAAAATTGCCAAACAACCATTTTTGCACAAAAATTGCACTTTGACCCCCCCCCCCTTCAGAAAATGGACCCCTCCTTAACCAGAAGCTGTATTGTTGGTATTGTGACCCAGAGCGCAGAGATGTTCAACGGCATGTTGGGGCAAATATACTATTATGCAATGAGTTACCCCCCGTAAGCCAGGACTAAAGCAGAACTGAAGCAAATACACTCAAGCTCGATCTTAACAACTAAGTGGATATCTGCCTCCAGTTCGATTATTGGCTATTCCTGACTAAGGAGTCCAAAATAAGGACGAAACCGAGATCTCAGGATGTCATGATCGCGCTGTGGAAGTATTTGCTGCAAATATTCTTTGTTCCCCTTCTCCCTACCCCTTCACTGCTTAAAACAAAAACGCTCCAGAGCATTATATTGTTTTTAAAATAAATAACTAAACTATAATGCTGAGAGATTTTTAGCGTCCTCCTACAGAAAAATTCGCCACAGCAAAACACTGCCTTTTCTTTATTGCGAAAACTTATGAACAGTCCCTCATAAGAATTGACGGGTGAAGTAAACAAAAGACTTGATTCGAATGTCGAAGCGTTATTTCGTCGCGGCCCGCTTGCTTTGGTCTAAAAGCTTTTTGTTTTTCTCTCTCTGAGAGAATACCAGCATGTTAAAATCATAGACGGTGTCAAACACCACCACATAGATACACTTCATGCTTCTGTGCTTTCATGATATGGCTATAAAAAAAATTTAATTATTATTTTATTTATCGCTGAAGATTTTTCTCAGAAGTAACAATAAATGACGGCCAGTGTGCAATTTGCGTTGTAAGTGGAAGTGCAAGTATATGATGCAGCGAATATGTTTCGATTTGCAATGAAGTGGAAAGGTATTTCGCTGGATATGAAGCATCTTTCGTTTTTTAAATCGTTGTATGAAGTTCCTCAAAATGAAACTTCTGACATTCGTGAAAGAAGACCATTAGAAAATGCTTTATCTTCTTAAGAAACTTATCTCTTCATTTTTTAGCCTATTGTACCGTAAAGGTAATAACTAAAAAGTAAAACAAGTACTAAAATAAAATTAAAAATTACAAAAATAGACCCTGATTGCCGACTTCATATTTAAGCGAACTTCACTGCCCAAAAAGCAGTTTACGCTTAAATATATTTAATTGTTTTCGAGAGGACATTATTTTTTTTTAACAAAAAGAAACTGGTAACCTATAAGCATTTTAAATCAATGAATTTTCTTTCCTTGTCGGTCAGCAATGACCAGGGTTGCCAGACGTCCCGGATTTCAAGGGACAGTCCCGTTTTTTGAAATATTCTCCCGCGTCCCGGGGAACCTTGATACGGGACGGCTAAAGTCCCGTATTCTGGATAGAAGCAGCATTTTTAAAACGAAATATTATTTTCAGAAAAAAAAAATGAAGTAAAACAAAAAATGGGAAATAGAGTGATAAGAAAATTGATTGAATTTTAATATTTTCCTGTTCTGAAGTAATGTTAGTGTTCTATACATTTAGAGCAGAAATTGTGTCAATCAATTCAACAAAAGCTCGTTGTAAAAACGCTGTGTATCTCCTTGTAAATGATTTTACTTTGCCTTATTATATAAAAAGCCCTCCTCAATTTTTCAATTATGTGAGAAATATATCGTCGGCACCATGCTAAATTAACGAATGTGAAAAATCGCGTATTTCAAGTTCAAATTTTACAAATAATTAAAATTAAAATGATACCTTCGAACGATAGTTTTACACTTTAAGATATCTATAAAAGTTTAAAAATTGAAAATAACCAAACACGTCAGGTGGGAATAGGTTATATGCTGGCTCTTCTGAAAAGTGCCAATTTTCACATTCGTTAGTTTAGCATGGTGGCGACGATATGTGTTCAGTTACTATTAGTCATTAGGTTTTGAATCAATCAATTTCAATCTTTTGAAATTTGCTTCGCTTCGCTTTTATACTAAAAGATGTAAATAAATGTTATTCCATTTAGCAAACAAATACACGTTTTAAAATCATTAAGATGCATAATTTTTACAATGAGCGACAGAAATATAAATTACAGTGAGCTTTTTATGGAAACCTAATGACCATCAAAACTTAGAAAGAACTAGCAGAACCCGGCAGACGTTGTTCTGCCTAGATGTATATTTCGTCTCCACATGGTGTTTTGGATGTAAAAATCTATAAAGCGTTGTTGAAAATAGGCATGAAAGATTTTAAGAATTCTAAATGAAGCAAAGGGGCCGCCAATTATTTTTATAAAAATTAAAAAATACTGAGCAATGAAAAACTTCACACATAATTTGATTTTAGATAGGAATTTTATTTACACATCAAGACGAAGAAGCTCTCCACAAATCGTGAAAAGAGATCTTCGTTTTGAAAATAAAATTTAGAGACACATAAAATGTATAATGTGACTGGACCGTGAATAGCTCTTTTAAATTAATTAAAAAGGAGAGAGAGAGAGCATTGAATAGTAATAAAATGAAATTGACATATTTACAATAGAATGTGACTGGACCACAAATAGCTACTTTAAAGTTATAAAAAAAGCACGGTGAACAAAAATTAAGAGAAATGTACACATTTACAATTACGTTCTAAAAATGCACTGGACATTCCAAAAAAGTAGAGCATCAATTGCTCCTTCAAAAAAAAAAAGAAGAAAAAGGGAAAAAAAAAAAAAAAAAAACACGGTGAACAGTAATAAAGAGAAATATACATATTTACAAAAGTAGACCATCAATTGTTCCTTTAAATTCAAAAAAAACAATAAAGAAAAATTAACGTATGTACAATTACGTTGTAAAAATGCACTGATCAATCCAGAAAAGTAGACCATCAATTGCTCCTTTTATTTCAAAAAAAAAAGAAAAAAAAAGCACGGTGAACAATAATAAAGAAAAATGTACATATGTACAATTACGTTGTAAAAATGCACTGATCAATCCAAAAAAGTAGACCATCAAATGCTCTTTTTATTTCAAAAAAAAAAAAAAAAAACACGGTTACAATAACAAAGAAAAATGTAAATATGTACAATAACGTTGTAAAAATGCACTGATCAATCCAAAAAAGTAGACCATCAATTGCTCCTTTTATTTAAAAAAAAAAAGAAAGAAAAAAAAAGCACGGTGAACAATAATAAAGAAAAATGTACAAAAATGTATCCACAAAAGTAGACCATCAATTGCTCCCTTAAGTTCAGAAAAAAAGCATGGTGAACAAAAAAAATAAAAAAAAATACAGATGTACAGTTATGTTGTAAAAATGCACTGATCAATTCAAAAAAGTAGACCTCAATTGCTCCCTTAAATTAAAAAAAAAAAAAAAGCGGTGAACAATAATAAAGAAAAATTTACATATGAAAAATTACGCTGTAAAAATGCACTGATCAATTACTTCTTGGCAATCTGAAATCAATTTGAATATTATATTCGGCGCTAAATGTACATTATTCCGTAAGGCGTTAAAATAATTTCCAACATTGCGGTATATCATAGCAAATAGTATGGACATGAAAACGAACTATTGATTGGATGTTTGGCGAGAAAATATAGTAACATACTTTGATTGAAAACAGTAATAGGTATAAAGAACAAAATAGAGTTCGTCTGGAAAATAATGCATGACATCTAAGCCTCTACAAATCTAAAGGAGTTCCGAAATATGAAACTGAATCTCATTTGTTTTTAAAAAAAGATTAATCTGTTAATCAAATACCTTTTTTATCCTTTATACTTGAGATAGTTATTGGGAAAACTTCCATTATTGAGGGCTCTTGGCGCGATTTAAAAGATCGCCAAATTTACGGTAGCAAGCAATTCCAACTATCTGTCAGAGAGTTGAGTTGATACACTAAATACTCGATTGGACTGATGAAAGCCTTCGAAAATGGAGTTTAAAATTGAAATTACAAAGACAGAATCAGGACTAAAATTGAAATTTTAAAATAACTACCCATCGGATTTTGTTGAAACTGGTCTCTAAACCTTCCCAGTACCAAAAGGAACAAACGGTGAAAATTTCAGCCAAATCTCCCGGGTAGTTTCTGAGATCTTAGGGAACACACACACACACATACACATATACACATTTACCAACATTCATTTTTATATATATAGATTATTGCAGCAGTAAAATCAAGTAGCAAATATTACAGTAAATTACAGTGAGCTTTTTATGGAAACCTAATGACCATCAAAACTTAGAAAGAACTAGCAGAACCCGGCAGACGTTGTTCTGCCTAGATGTATTATTTTTGAAAAAAAGAATTTTCCGACATTATATAAGAATAATTATCATGTTATAATATTGATAAAACTGTACACTTTTCCCCAAAAATATTGAAGATTGATTTTTACTTCCTTTTACGTAGTAAAGGAAGTATTGTGATCGCGAAAAAAAAAATCTGGTATGGGTCCCACACTACTTCCTTTTACGTGTAAATTTCTTTGTAGATGCCTTAGTGTTAAAATAGTGCTAGGAGTGAGCAAGATAGCAATTTGAACATTTACACCCCTAGTTTGCCACGAAACAATGAAAACAAATGTTTTACAATGATTCATTTTCTAAATATCGCCGATTTTAACATCATTCAGTGGATTTTTCACGAAATATCGCCAATAGCGCCAAATTGAACCCAAATTCAAAAAATATTTTTTTCGCCAAATTTGTCGCCAACTTGACGATATGTCGCCAAGTTGGCGTCAAACACTTGGCGACCAAAAGCTTGGCGACATATCGCCAAGTGGTCGCGCCAATTCATATCACTTGAGTCTGCATTGAAATTAACACTGATTTACCCCAAAAAAGGGGTAAAACACCCCCTTGGGAACATTCAAATGCAACCACAAGGGGAGGTGCACAACTAGACCATCCTCAGAGCCTACATACCAAGCTAGAAGCTTCTACGGCATTTAGTTTTTGAGTTATGCGACCCACATACGCACATACGTACATACAGACGTCACGAGAAAACTCGTCGTAATTAACTCGGGGGTGGTTGAAAATGATTTTTCGGCTGGTTATATGTTGGCAGGTACATATGCACGTGCTGACAGGTCGAAAAAACTACTGAACATTCATTCGGGGGTGAGCAAAATCAAAATTTAGACTCAAATTTGAGTGATTTTTTTTCGCGATCACAATACTTCCTTTACTACGTAAAAGGAAGTAAAATCACTCAAATTTGAGTCTAAATTTTGATTTTGCTCACCCCCGAATAAATGTTCAGTAGTTTTTTCGACCTGTCAGCACGTGCATATGTACCTACCAACATATAAGCAGCCGAAAAATCCTTTTCAACCACCCCCGAGTTAATTACGACGAGTTTTCTCGTGACGTCTGTATGTACGTATGTGCGGATGTATGTGCGTATGTGGGTCGCATAACTCAAAAACTATATGCCGTAGAAGCTTCTAGCTTGGTATGTAGGCTCTGAGTATGGTCTAGTTGTGCACCTCCCCTTGTGGTTGCATTTGAATGGTCCCAAGGGGGTGTTTTACCCCTTTTTTGGGGTAAATCAGTGTTAATTTCAATGCAGACTCAAATGACATACATTGGCGCGACCACTTGGCGAAATGTCGCCAAGCTTTTGTTCGCCAAGTGTTTGACGCCAACTTGGCTACATATTGCCAAGTTGGCGACAAATTTGGCAAAAAATTATTTTTTGGAATTCGGGTTCAATTTGGCGCTATTGGCGATATTTTTCGAAAAATTCACTGAATGATATTAAAATCAGCAATATTTAGAAAATTAACCATTGTAAAATATTTTTTGCATTGTTTCGTGGCAGATTAGGGGCGTAAATACTTGAATTGTTACCTTGCTCACTCCAAGCACTTTTTTTAACACTTAAGGCAACTACTAAGAAATTTACACGTAAAAGGGAAGTAGTGTGGGGTCCATACCAGATTTTTTTATTTGTTTTAGGCTAACTTCTTATGGTGAATTCAAGTAGCAAGGTTTAATTCTATGCCTACTCAATTGTAATCAAAATTTTCGTTAATGACTCATTAAAACTGTTTTGCATTCAAATTTCTCCGTTGGTACGTCCAGCTTTTTGAAAAAGTACACACTAAACATTAGTCATCAGTAGAAGCGACTATTATATTTTTCACTTCACTCGTTTCACTTCATTTGTGACATCAGGACAGGTGGTCAATGGCCTCCCCTCTGGTTTAGAGAAATTCATGTATTTACGTATAAGTGGGCTTTTTTTTTTTTTGGTATAATTTACATTGAAATTTGGAAAATTTACCTTTTGCCAAACCTCCCCTTGGCAAAATTTGAAATGATGAACCTGAGTCAGGAAAGAGGGGGAAAATAACAGGAAAATACGAATTTTCCCATTAATTAGTTAAACCTTTTCCCACTAATATTCATGACGAAAAATAACTGTGCAATATTAAAAAATGAGGTTTTTATTCATACGATCATTGTGTATTTTTCGTAATTTAATATGTGAGAAGCGTTTATTATTAAATTCAAGGTTGTTAAAATTCAAATTTTAGACAATCTCTCAATCCCCCCCCCCCCCCATCCAGAGCCTGTCCCGTATTTACAGTTCTCAAATCTGGCAACCCTGGCAATGATATCGGTTTCCAATCGCATAAATTTAAGGCTTAGCCGCATTTGATAAAAAGCGTTTTAATTCGAATTTTATATAACATGGCAGTTCCAAACACATTCTATCAGACGCAGAAAGTATGTTTTCACTTCACAAATGGCAATAAACGTTTTGAAGGCTTTTAATTAATAACTTCGTTCATTAATGTCATTCCAAGACGCGACCCAGCTAAGAACACTCTCGATCAACATTTCCGACATACTCGTTAAAAGGAACTCCTGATGACTTTTAAAATGAATTCGTCTTTACCGAGCTCGCCTTATCTTAACAACAAATAGGAGGACGGGGATCGGGAAAGCGGCTCCTTTCAACAGTAATTCGTTTTGAGCGTGTTCGAATTAATGAGGTTCGACTGTTTTATGCATTTGCTCTTCTTTCGCGTTGAAAAAACATTGCATTTGAGCCTGGGAAAAGGAAATCTCAACATTAGACATACGCGACTAATAAATTAATTTATTTAGTTAGTTAAAATAAGTGCATTCAGGGCCGCATTTAAGGGGTGGGTTTTTAGGGTCCAAACTAGAGATGAGTTCGGGCTCACTTTTGAAGGCCCGAGCCCGCCCAAGCCCGAGAATTTTTAATCCGAGCCCACCCGAGCCCGAGTGATATTGTCTTGTTTTGAGCCCGACCCGGCCCGAGCCCGAGTGTATCAAACATCAATATATATTTTTAATTTCCACTTGGGATGCACTGCCATATGGTATATCGTAATAGCAATCGCAAATATATTTTAAGTGGGTGCTATCTTTTTGAATTATTATTAATATTATTATTACTGCTGCCATTAAGAAAAACTGTTCTCACGCTCTTTAAGTACCCCAATATTTTATTCCGTGAACGTTGTTACTTGTATAAAAACTGACTATCTTAATATGAGATCGAGCCCGAGCCCGCCCGAGCCCGAAAGTTGCTTGAAGTTAAAGGGCCCGATTCCGTCTCGGGCTCGGGTTCGGGCTCGGGCCGAGCCCGGCTCATCTCTAGTCCAAACCCCCTCCGAAAATTTTCAAAACTGCTCCAAAAAATCCTTTTTAATGCCCTTTTTTGCTGAACAATAATATTATTACTATTTCATTTCTAATTTTATTACTTACTTTCCAAATTCACTTGAAATATGAAATTATCAATATTGAATGATAGTACAAATTATTTGATTTATCTGCAGTATTTATCTGTATTATATGTTTTGTAAACATAATTCCATACACAACAATGCACCTTTTTAACTGGAGCGAAGATGCTCTGTACACATCAAAATTTGTTTCTTCATTGGAAAGAGATGTTATTTTATTTTTCACGTTAACGCCCCTTAAGCATCAACTGCAACAAAAAGCAATAGAATATAGAACATGAAATGAAATTTTATTTTTATATAGATTTCACGAAAAATGTGTTCGTAAAACCCTCTCTGAAACAATAGTCTGGTTATGGCCCTATTGTAATACTTTTTAGACCATTTTTAGCCTGCTTTCCCGTTAAAGTAAAAGAAAGACGAAAAAAGCATTAAAAGTGGCTTAATGCATCTTTAAAATATCGCTAAGTAACAAAAAAAAGTCAAAAAGAAATTTAAAAAATGTTAAAATAAGTATTGAAAAATTAAAAATTGGAAAGTTGGGTTTTAAGATGAGGAAAAATGCATGTCTGTCGGTCTGCCCCCCCCCCCAGCAGTCCGATTCGAACTAGCTTTTTTTTTGTTCGAAAGATCTCGGCCAGGAAACACAATTGCTCTATTTCACTTTGTGATTTGAGCCATTTTTCGTTCAATTTTGAACAATTCAAAAAAAAAAAAAACTTAACATTAGTTCCTACGGGGAAATTTAAGACTAATATAGATCCCGAAGTGAAAAGCGGATTTCCTTCAAAACAAACTTTGCTGGAAAATGCTCTCAATGAAGAACGTATGGAGCTGTTTTGAGTACTCCGATTGCGACTCCTCGACTCTGACTCCAACTCCGACATCGAATCCTTCAATTTTCTTCAGTGAAAAAAAAAAAACTTAAGTTAGGGAAAAGGGACGAAGATTTTACGAAAGTGTCGTATTTTAATTTGAAGTAAAGTGCATACAGTCAAGCAATTTTATTCAATCACTGCTAAACTTTGCAAAAGCAATTGCTATAGAGAAATTAAAAACAGACACGAACAATAAAAAAGTAAAGAACAGTAAAAGAAAATTTGAAAACTCATTAACTTAGTGATGAAATACTTCGTTAAGGTTTAACCGTGGTGTGTGGAGGAAGCTCCGGAACTTTAAATTAGTGTTTCTTTCTTTTCTTGTGATTCCTTGTCTCAACTCTGAACAATCGGTTTCGTATACGTTTTCAATTTTGATATTCGTTGGATTTTTAATGTTGTAATTTTATCTTTTGAATACTATAGCCCCTTATCGGTCTTCAAAACTTTGTCGCCCCCTCCCCTTAAAGAGCCAAATCTTCCCCCCTCCCCGTTTGGGAACCAAACCACAATCTAAAGCAAAAAAGTTTTGCAATGAGAACATAGGCGGACTTAGGCTGTGAATTCTGGGGGTGCAGCAAACCTATATTTCCGGACTCCCCCCCCCCCCCCCGAAATTCCCGGCCCGATCAAAACAAAAATTTTAGTTTTCCAATCAAGCTCTTTTTTGGCGCACGGAGCGTAAAGTTAGTAATTTTCAGGAGGGGGTCCATGGAAGTATGGACTTTGAGAACCTCTGAAGCAAGGACGTATTTAAGGTCAGAACGCGAGAACCTCCAAATGTAATTCTGCAAATTTTCTGCAGTATCTTCAAATTAATGAATAAATTTCACAGAATTCTGCAAAATTTCTGCAGATTTCATGTAGAAATTTGTTCAAGAATCAAATTTTCCTGCGAAAATGCCGAATTTGCGTCAAATCAGCGTCATTTACGGGAAAATTAGATTTTTTTAAAAAATTTGGCGATTTTATATATTACTAAAAAACCATATACGTAGATTGTATCTATTTATGTATGTCAGCATAACTGCTCCTGAACGCCAGTGAAATGATCATCGAACGAGAAATCGATAAATTCGTAATTTTTTAGACCTTGTGTTCAATTAATTTACATAATTTTACGATTTTAATTAGCGGGCATAATCAATTATATCTAGAAATTATTATCTAAGCCGTATTTTTCTCCCACCGTTTTTTTCGAAATTTCGGATTCTACTTCGCAAGTGATCAATAATTTCTCCAGTTAAACTGTGCTTGTTCAAACTTTTAAATGAAAAAATTAGAAAATGGTTAAGTTTGGAGATTCTCCTTCGTATTGTAGAAAGAATTTTATAAACTGAAATAAAGAAAATTATTTCAATGTTTGAAAGTAAAACCTTGCAAATATTATCGTCCAGAGCATAGTTGAATTTTGTATGAAGTCTTGTTCAAATCGAACAAGGGTTCAGAATTACATTATAATAGAATTCATCCCGAAAGCAGAATACTGCTAAATCGGCGACGTACGTCGCAGAACAGACATCGGGGCTGCAGAACAATTCTATTCAAAATTAAGCAACCAAAAAAAAAAAAAAATTATAGTTCGAAAGCGCGCAAAAAAAAAAAAAAAAAAAAAAGTTTCGCTCGTAGCCCATGTCTCGCATAGCAGCAGGCAATAATGTCGGCGCCGTAGCCTGCTATGTGCCATATAGACCACAGCAGACGTGCGGACGACTTGACTTGACTTGAGCCTCAGAGGACCTTCCTGTTTTTTCCGCAGAACTTCAGTGATGACACTTGCGCAGGCTTCGTTTGAAGTTCTGCAGTCCTTATTTGGACCGCAGAACTTTAGCTATGAAACTTGCAGTACACATTCCTTATTCAAATAATGTTTCCAAAGATTATTTTTTTCCGCATGAGAATCGCGGGGACGCAAACGTAGTCTGAAATTCTGCGAGCCTTCACATTTTATCCGCAGAACTTCAGTGACGACACTTTGTTTTTCTAAACCATGTTTGCTCATGAGGAAATCGCGGGGACGCAAGCTTCGCTTGAAATTCTTCGGGCCTACACATTTTATCCGCAGAACTTCAGTGATGAAACTTGCGGTACAAATTAGGTATTCGACAATGTTCAAAACATTTTTTCCTCATGAGAGAATCGCGGGAGGGGGGTTGGGATACTCGCTTGAAGTTTCGCGGTCTTTCACATTTTGGCCGCAGAACTTCAGAGACGAAACTTGCAGTGCATTTTTTATTAGTTATTCAAATGATGTTTAAAACTATTAACTCTTCTTAATGAGAGAATCGAGGGGCGCAGGCTTCGTTTAAAGTTCTTCGGGCTTTCACATTTTGGCCACAGAACGTCAGCAACGAAACTTCCAGAACAAATTAGCTTTTCAAATTTTCTTTGAAACAATAAATCGTTACTCATCAATAAATGGCGGGGGGGGGGGGGGGTTCGCTTGAAGTTCTCTTTGCGTTTTGACCGCAAAACTGCTGTGACGAATCTTACAGAACAAATTAAGATTTCAAATAATTTTTCCTACGGAAGAATCGAGGGGACACAAGCTACATCTGTAGTTCTGCGGGCCTTATCATTTTAACCGCAAATTAGTTATTCAGATTGTATTAAAAACAATTTTCCGGTGAGAGAATCGCGGGGGCAAAGCTTTGTTTAAAGTTCTGCAGCATTTCACATATTGCCGCAGAATTGCATTTACGGCACTCGCAGTGAAAATTATTTATTCAAATGATGTTTAAAACTATTTTTTCTCGTAAGTGAAACGTGGGGTGGAGGGGAGTTTCCTTTCAAGTTTTTCGGGATTTCACATTTTGGCCGCAGAATTTCTGACGGAGGTTGAAGTAAAAATAGTCATTCAAATTATTTTAAAACAATTTTTCCGCTTGAGAGAATCGCGGGGACGAAGTAATTATATTTGAAACAATTAACATCAGGCTAAAATTAAGAAAATAGGTGTAGTCCAAGCCCCCCCCCCCCCCCCCAATCAGAAAAATGTTTCTTTTCCATTTGTTCTGCGATCTGGAGATTAGTTAACGTCCCAATGGCGAGCTTGAACTTTTTGAACTTGAGTTTTTTGAACTGAATTTCTGAACCGATGATGAAGTATATATATAGTAAGCATTAATAACATAATTATAAATATATTTGTTAAACTAAAGCGTTTAAAATATGAATTAATTAAAATAAAGCAAGAAGTATTTGCAAACTTATGAAATCTTTCTAATTCAAACTCTTCATAGAAAAATGAAACAAATTTCAAAAATAATTATTGTCTTTACCATGGTATTAAAAAATTAAGTTAATTTGGTTGGATTTTTGGCATAAAAGCCTTAATAAGCTATACTGAGCCAAACAATTGTTTAAAAGTAAAAGTTTCAAAATGAAAATGTTTGAAGAAAGAGCCTGTAGAATTAAGAAAATTTTTGCTGAAATCAACACATCAATGAAGTTTTAAATTTTGAATAGTAAAAAACAGAAATCCAATCTGATGAAGAAGGAACCATTTCCCTAACAAGTCCTTCAAAGAAGGATGAAAATGACTAAAGAATCTGAAACTAATATGATTGAAATTTGGACAATCTCGAGGCAATCTCCATTGTATATGCAATACTGTCTGATTGACATTACATGTGTTGCATAAAGGAACTAGTTCATGGCAAAACAGATGTCTATGAGTAAATCTGGTGTGGCCCAAAGAAGGAGGTATTACAACTTTTTCTCTTCTGGTGATTTTTGATGACTTGAAACTTTCAACAGAAATCCAATCTGCTGAAGAAGGAACAATTTTCCTAACAAGTCTTTTAAAGAAGGATGAAAATGATTAAAGAAGTTGAAACGAATATGATTGAAATTTGGACAATCCGCGAGCAATCTCCATTGTATATGCAATACTGTCTGGTTGACATTACGTGTGTTACATAAGGGCAAAACAGATGTCTATGAGTAAATCTGGTGTGGCCCAAAGAAAGAGGTATTACAACTTCTTTCCTGGTGATCTTTGATGACTTGAAACATTCGTCGAAGACTGACAATAGTGCAAATAATTTCGCGACTCTCTCTATTCAAGTTCTTAAAAAAAATGAGAAAACATTTTTTGGTAACATTTTGACGGTAATTATATAATGTATAAATCTATCTTGCAGAACAATTTTGAGCAAATAATTTTGCGTCGCAGAACATCACTAAGTATTCTGCTTTGGGGGAATTCATACAGCTATGCATTCGATTCAAAAGATAGTGATTCAGTTGGAGGGGGGGGGGGGCAATAAAATGAACATAAATATATACATATTTTTTTTTGAAATATATTACAAAGTTTAATATTTTATTGAAGTATTATCAACATTTTTCCTAATAATTCCTGGAAAAGTATTTGTCTTCTGATTTTCTTTTATTGTGAAATTTTTCTTCGAAGGAATTATATAACACTCTTTTTCGAAGCATGAACATAAATGTTTCAGCGAATGAAATGAGATGTGATGATTTTTTTTTCTTCACATTTAGAATTTTTGCATGGATGACTGTTATAAATTGCCAAAAATTAATTTACTACTGCAATTTTTTCAATTAATTATACTTAATTTCGTTATCAATTTTAATTAATTAATTACATTTTAAGTTAAACATTATATATTAATAATTATTATAGTTTTAATTGAATTAGTGTTAATGTAACAAACAATTAATACTTCTGATTTATCTTTCGTGACCTTGGACCCCCCCCCCCCCCTAAACAAAGTTCTAGATACGTGCTTGCTCTGAAGTACATAATATGTTGTATTTTTGGGTTTTCTTTCTAGTGAATTAAGTTGAATTGTAGCAATGAAAAAATATAACTTATTTTCCAAACTGTTTCCAGATGAAATACGCTAAATTTATTTTTTTTCAAAATTTAAGCAAAATGTTGGGGGGTGCGGGGCACCCCCTGGCACCCCCGTAAGTCCGCCTATGAATGAGAAACATCGTTTCCCGAAGTTGAGAGTCAAGCAGTGATTCTGAGGCGGAGCTAGAGCCATCTATCGGGGAAGATCAACCCTCCGATTGAAAATATGCATAAGTTACCAATTTAGTAGCCGCCAGTAGCCACTCACTTTATTTAATGTGTTTAATATTACACCAAAAAAAAAAGTATACTTCAATGTTTAAAAAATATTGTAGTATGAAGTATTAGTTTGTTTAGCAAAGCTTGGTTAAATTGTTTTGAAAACCGGAAAAAAAAAATCGCCGTTTTTCAGCCTATTTTAAAAGAAATTGGCGAAAACAAAAAGGCCGGAACTAAATTGATTTGAAATATGCGTGAAACTTTTGTCATAAAAAAAGGCTCTCTATTTTCTAACTACCACCTAAGTTCAATTTGGTCCGATCCTCATTCCGTAGTTAGTTTTGAGTAGAGTACAATTTTTATTAATTATTAATATTTCTTCTTTCTTTTTTTGTAAATTGTGAGATTTTAAACAAGAAGTTGTTTATCTTTCTCTCGAAGAAGTGATTATGTGGATTTACATACATGTGTACAGTACACACACATTAAAGGAAAATATATCAACTTTTTAACTTAAACATTTTAACTCATTGATGTTACGACAGATGTAATTCTGTCTTGTGTATACATTTCAGTTTTAGTGAGTAAAGTAGCACATAATACTTTGGTAAACAGAAAAATTAAATTATCTTACATCTTGCATTTTCAAAGTAAATATTTTCATTCCGGATACTGAACATTAAAAAGTAAATTTAAAAAAAACTATTAAAAATGAAAAAAACATAGGAATGTAAATATTATATATTTCTAAGTACATTATTGTGTGCAAGAAATTTTGAAATTTTCAATTTTCAATTTTTCCGAGTGGAAATAAACTTCTTGGGAAAAAAGTGGAAAAAATCTCTTCTCAAAGTTTCCGGTTTCCTCCCGGAAGTTTCCATCTCTGCTGCTGGGAAACATTTGAAGATAAATAAAAATCTTCTTTTATTGCCAAAAGCAAGTCAAATTGGTCCTTTTAAAGCATGAATTTAAAAGGAAAGTTCGCCATGTATTATGTTCGGAACCTGAATTGGAATTTTTCGAAGTAAAAACAAAAAGAAATTAAATTTATTATTTTTTTCCAATTTGTTCACAATTTTTTGTTTTAAATCAACATGCAGTTGAGTCTTGATAGTTCCAAGTCCCAAAGGACAGGCAAAAAGCTTCGAGTTATTCGAAGTTTGAGTTATCGGAAGTTCCCATCAACGATCTTCTAAAGAGTTTGAGACTCAATGAGAACTTCGAGATAAATGAATATTCGACTTATAAGGCTTCGAGTTATTGAGACTCGACTGTACTATATATATATTTTTTAACTTTTGACAAAGTGGAATTATTATAACCACCGCGCAGAAGCGCTTTAAATTCAGATCAATGACGTTTGAGTTCGGTACCTCGTCGTGGGAGCCATAAGCTCGACAAAAAATACAGCTTGGTGGCAGAAAGACCTCTGGTGTCGCATAATTTTTAAGCTCTGATGTAAATTCAGACTGTTGCACCTGAAAAACTACAACAACTAGCAAACAAGACTAAGCTCACAACAGGATATTTAACTATGCAACAATCTAACTAAACTAATGAACTATAATTTTTAAGTTTTAACTCACGGACAGTATTAAAAATTGACGCATGGTAGTTGCAAAGCTGTAAATGGTAATTCAAAAATTGTTATTGATTACCATTTTAAATATTTTATGGATAGTTATTTACAGGCCATACAGTAGAAACAAGAAGTTCTGTCAAGAACTAAACGAGCCTACTTTTCCGTACATCGACATCGGCATTTTAGCACCTGATCAATATTCTCTTGATTATCTGAGACGGAAAATTATGTCAAACACACCTTTTTAGCCTTTAAAGCTGATTTCTAAAAGCAAAATGTACCCCTCTCATCAGATGAAATAGACACGTAAAAAGTAAATAAACGGATAAATAAAGTTTTGTCGCACCTTTAAAGAATGTAACTGTTATAGTTCTTCTGTAGAAAAATTCCTCAGTTTTCAAAAAAAAAGTAAATAAAAGTACAAATAACATCAAAACACATTTTATCAAAGAAAGAAAGAAAGAAAAAAAAACTCGTTCGTTAATAAAATATCTCGAATTTCATTTTTAATCCGTTGCCAGTTGTTAAATATAAATAAAGAATAAAATGCTCTCGTAAATGAAACCTTTTGTTACAAAAAAAAATCGTCTGCCAAAAAAAAAATAATAATAATAAATAAAAATAAAAAAATAAATAAAAAAATAAAACAAATAAATAAACAAAAAATCGTCTGCACAGTCAGTCATTTTTTTCTGAGCCTGCATTTCCGCCATGTTTGCGGAGTCAGAGTCCTCACAGAAGATTATTCCGAAAAGTACTTTACAATACATTATTTATCAAAACTATTTTCATACAAAGTTAGTTTGAAGGAAATCCGCCTGTAAGTTCAGGATTAACATTCAACTTAAAAATTTCCCCGTACGCACTAATGTTAAGTTTTTTTTTTTTCTGAAAGGTTCAACAATGAACGTTAAATGATTCAAATCAAAACACGAAATATGGGAATGAGCCTCTCCGAGATCTTTCGAACAAAAAAAGTTTATTCAATTCGGACGGTTCACTTAAAAGCTATTAGGTGGGCAAAGGTTACTTGAACGGTTCAATGTGAACAAAAAAAATGTTCAAATTAAAAATTAAATAAGGTAATGAAGTATCCTCGCCGAGATCCTTCGAACAAAAAAAAAAAAAAAAAAGTTCATTTAAATCGGACTGTTCACTCAAAAGTTATTAGGGGTGACAGCTTGTTTAAACGGTTCAATGTTGAACGAAAAATTGTTCAAATTGGAAATGTAAATACGGGAATGAAGTATCTTTGATAAGATCTTTCGAACAAAAAAAAGTTTATTCAAATCGGACTGTTCACTCAAAAGTTAGTATCGCGGGGCAGGTTATTTGAACGGTTCAAAGTTGAACCAAAAATTGTTCAAATCGAAAAATCAAATATGGGAATGAGATGTACTCGGCAAGATCTTTCCAACAAAAAAAAGTTTGTTCAAAACGGAATGTTCGTTCAAAAGTTATTAGGGGGGACAGACAGACCGACCGACCGACAGACCGACACACAAATCCCCATCTCAATACCCTACTTTCCAATTTTTATTGTTTCTTTTTGACTCTTTTTGGACTTGGTGATATTTTTCGGACTTGGCGATATTTTTTGGATGCATTAAGCAACTTTTAACACTTTTTTCGTCTTTCTTTTATTTTTAACGGAAAGTAGGCTAAAAAAAAGAAAAACAGGTCGTAGTTGAGACTAACCACTAAAAGTTTAACAACTGAAATTTCTGAGCTGTAACGTGCAGACATTAGCCTTACTCCCACTCTTATGCGTATTTGACAACCAATAAATGTCATGATATCCAAACGTTATTCTATTTCATGATGCAAAATAAAAAACAGAAGACACTTCAAAAGAAAACCAATTTCATACACATACAAGCAAATAATACAACGTTTAAAAGCACTAATACACGGGAACACTGCAGACACTTGTTTCGGCGTTACAAAAAAAAATGCCCTTTACAGTGAATAAAATATCAGCTTATGGATGTAGACATCCGACAAAACTTTCCTTCGTTTGAGCTTTTGTCAGATGACTTAACTTATAAGCACAATTTATGCATTGAAATAAAAAGCGTTCTTTGCACCCCCGGAGCACGTGTCTGCAGTGTTTAAGCGCATTTGTGCTTTTTAATGTTGTATTATTTGCATTTATTTATTTTAAAGCACAAAAATCTTTGTTTCTCAATTTTATACACATTTTTGACTTTCTCCATAAACATGTCGCTGCTTTAAGGCTGATTACCCAGCACCTTTTCAGCAGACACTATAAGCCTTTCTTTACAGGATAAAAACTATCAAATTAACTCCCAAAAACATGCATTCCTCGTGTAATTACTGAGCACCAAATGCCCCCTTAAATGAGTCTCCAGAAACTACTTGATGATCGCAAGCGGATCGTTAAAACTTTATTTTTTCACTCCCTTTCGCAACTGATTTGCCTTATTTATTTGCCCAAGCTTACACACACAAATGGAAACAAGGGTCTTACTTAATTGAAAGCTCGTAAACGCTATTAAAAGCGCAAGCACCGGGTGATGTCTAGTGGCATTAATCGAAAAAAGAGAAGTGGGGGCGGTGGGGGGAGGTTGTTGGTAATCAAGATGATCTCGTAAGCGAGGAGGATGAACTTGATTGAGAGGACTTAATCTCGCGCGCTTTCACGGATCGCAATCTTGAAATTTTCATTTAATCTCGCTGCCAATATTTCTCGGGAATTTCTGGAGTTATTTGGAGGAAAGTGTTTTGGCCCGATTAATTTCCTTCGCGCTAATTGACGTGGGTGAAAAAGAGGATTAATTAATTTGGTAAAACGGCTAGAGACAAGTGATGATCGAATTTTAATGTCAATAACGTTGTTTCATTATGTGATAAAGACGTCAAATTATTTGCAAGTAAAAATGGACAAAATATAAAAAGCTTGATTCATATTTAGTTAGGAAGTAGTACAGAGTGGGCACAAATGATAGACCCGATTTTTTAAACAATATTTTTGAATAATGCACGTATTTCAAGAAGTGATACATTAATGTAAAGTACAATAAACTCGTGATTATCCGCGGAAGAAGGTGGCACGGTACTCCAACATTGGGCATTTATGATTGAACATATTGCACAATGTTCTTACATGTTCCACATTTGAGTGACTTAACTTTGTATGAAAAAACAAAACAAAAAACAAGTATGTGCCTCTTTAAATTCACGCAAAAATGTGGCACTTTTGGTGAGGTGAAATTTATTACACACGAAACGGCAAAAGAATTGATTTCATTCAACGATGACTTATTTTATGATACTTAGTTTCTTGTGGATTTAGCTTGAAAAACAAGCATATAGTTCACCTCATGCTTGTTAGCATTCGTCTTTGAGTGAATCTACATGAAAAACGATTGAAAACAAGAGAAATCAGGCTAAGGTATGAACCAACCTTGTCGAAACAAGTTTCGTTCGTGAAGTACCGTTATTTGTTTACAAATTTGTACGTGGCGTATATATAAACTAATTGTTTTCTTACTCTACTGAGTGTTAACAACAGTGAGAAACACTTCAAGTAGACTAACATCGAAATCGAGTAAAGTAAAACAAGAATGTTTCAGAATTTAAGATCTTTCTGGGGCGTAAGCAAGTGCGGATACAAGGGAGAAGCAATAGGAGTGATCACCTCTTCCTAGAGGGATTCTCCACTGGTAGTTCTTCGATACTGAAGTTTAAAATATGATCTTTGACTATTCTAGTGATGTTTGATGCTCTCCCTTGAATTGTTTTGGAATTGAAAAATTTGCGATCAGCGTTTGCAAACCAGCGTACGTAGTATAAAGGTTAACCCTTTATGTCCCAAATTAAGTTATTAATGATTTTTATACATTTTTTCGGTTTTTTTAGTTGTAAATACATCAAAAAACACATTTATGGAGAAAAAAATTGACGCTCTAAAGTCCCCCTACGCCTTAGGGCCCCAAAGAAAACGATTGCAGGCACTGTCTGTTTGCGTATTGTGCGCCTAGCAGCCACTGATACTTCCATTTGAAAAAGGGGGAGATGAAGTTTAGGATGCGCACTTCCAATGCTTTCAGTTTTTGCTTGCTTGCTACTTCCTCGTTGCATTTGACCCCTATTTCGAGACAGTCCGAAGAGACTTGGCGCGTGCGCAGATTCGACGAAGGTTTCGCGAAAAAATGTTAGACAGTACCATCTGTCGGCCTTTCAGCAAAGTACAAGGAGTGGTACTTAAAAGCTTCAGCATGATTACAGCCATTTTGGATTCATAATAGTAAATTAATGTAAGCGAGACTTCTGAGTCTCGTCGGGGCATAAAGGGTCAATCGCCCCTACCTTGAGGAAAAATTCTGAATACGCCTTTGGGTGTAAGATACCCCACCTCACCAACCAGAGGTTAACTGAAAACTGCATGTTGTTCATCTAAAAGGTGGGTTTAATATCTCACTCACTTGGCGGGTTTAAAAATAAACGATTCAATTCGAAAAATGGATACTTCGCAAACGCCACCTTACCCAAGCATGGATATATATTTTTTAAAACATCCCCAACAGAAGACAACAGAATATTTGCAACAGAACATTCGAAGAAGAAGAAAAAAATCAATTCCAGCCTCCCTCGTATCAACAAATGTACCCTCTCTCCCTTGCACAGGTCGAATTAAGGGATAACGTCCCAAGAATCCCACTTAAATCCTTACGCCAATGAATACCTATTTCTCAAAAGATACAACCAGGGGAAGGAAGCCCTAACGGAACGACTGCAGTCGTATCATCAATCAAAATTCTTCCAGGAGCGCGCCATTTTCATGCAAAAAAATTCCGAAATGATTCCGGACCCTTTATGTCATTTAATCTCGGCTCCGTTTTGAATAATCACCGACCAAAAGAAAACAGATCCATTTGCTCCAATTTAACCTACCGAGGATTTTCTCCCCCTTGCTTTTCTTTTGGGGGAGTTGCAATTTGTTGCGGAACGGTGTCGGTCCTCCCCTCCCTCCCCCTTTTTTCCCGTAATTTAATTTTGCCGAATTCGGGAGTAATTTCCAACCACGCCGCGTCGTCTTGGTGTGATTCTGTGGGAAAACCAGATGTTGGATATAGTGGGTCTGCAGACCATATGCTGTCGCACACAAGTTATGGAACAGAAAGAACGGCTCTGCTTTAAAAGGTCGTTAATGTATCCACTGGTAACATATTTTGATTTCCAAAAACAAACTATACAGCCGAACCTCGCTTAAATGAATTCCATAGGACCTTTAAAATCAATTTGTCTTTCCATAGTTTGTTTTATCCGACGAACAATAAACTACAAACAGGAGGTCACAGGTTGGAAATGGAATTCGTTTTAAGTGTGATCAAATCAACGAGGTTCGACTGCTGACAAAGTTGTATGCAACACAATAAGTTTAGCTATTAACTCTTTCAGTCCCAGTATTGTTCCTGAAGAACATCATACAATAATACAGCTAAATTTAATGTGGAACTGAAAGGGTTACTAACTAATCAACAATTTGTTTGTCTATTATCGTCATCGTCTGAAAATAACAACGATTTTTCAAACGAGCATAACCAGGGTCCGATTAAAATATTGGGAGGCCCTATGTCAAACAATTTCTTGGGGGCTTTTCCTGTAGTCAAACTTTTCAACATAGAAATCGCTTTTATGTTTTTACTTTTAGTCATTTGCTAAAACACTTATAGCTATTTGGGAGCCCCTAAAAATGGGTGCCTTTGGCAGTGGTCTAGTTGGCCTATTCAGTAATCAACTCCTGAATATAAAATATACTTTTTACTTTCTTCTATATCTAATACATAGAAGAAAGTATTGGTTTCGTGAAAATTTTCGTATGTCGAATTTTGACGGATTTGCACGTTTTGAGGTGCGCTGAGTCCATTTCGACCATTTTTGGAAAATGTCTGTCTGTGTGTGTGTCTGTCTGTGTGTGTGTGTGAGTCTGTATGTGTGTGATCAGTTTTTGTGGCCGCGCTAGAGCAAAAACTACTGCATGAAATCGAACAAAAATTTTTGCACATACAGTTAGTCAATAAAGTCTGCGTACATCAAGAAAAAGTGTTGTCAAATACAAATTTAAAGTGCGAAAAGGGTAGTTTCATAAAGTTTTATTTTTTTAACATTTATTTTCAATAAGGGACTTCGAAATTATTCAACTGTAATATTTTCATATCTAATAATTTATGCACACTAATTTTTAAAAGATAATGGGCCAGAAATCAAAGCCAATAAAGTTTGCGTACAACGCAAAGTAATCGGGGATTTCTTATCTAATTTTTAAACTTCAAACTTGAGAATGCAAAGAAGGTTACATTTTTAAGGTCATTGACTTCTGAAGCAAATTTCACGTTGATTGGCAGTTGTTATTTCTACTTTCTTTGACAAAAAAGACAACCAATAAAGAAATTCCTTTAGTTACGAGACAACTAATTATAAAGTTGAGAGATGAAGGTAAAAATTTTCGTGATATTGGTAAACTATTAGAAAATCATTTCCTAATGTACAAAGAGTTATTCAAAACTATCTTGACACAGGTAGTCTTGCTGAAAATCCAAGATGTGGAAGACCGAAGAAGCTAACTCAGAGAGAAGAAAGAAAAATTATTTTACGAATTAAACAAAATCCTAAACTTTCTGCTACAAGCATTGCAAAAGACATTTTTTTAACTAGCAGCAAAGAAATTTCTCCAGAAACTGCACGAAAAGTGCTGCGTAAGGCCGATTATCATGGGCTCAAGCCTAGGTCTAAGCCATGCACTTCCGAGACAAATAGAAAGAAAAGAACTGCTTTTGCCAAAACATATTTAAACTCTTCGTGGGACTTCTGAAACAATATAATTTGGTCAGATGAAAGTAAATATACAATATTTAAAGTTAACGGCCACCCTATTGTAGGGAGAAAACCAGGAACAGAACTGAATCTAAGAAAGTTAAATCCAACTGTCAAACATGGAGTTCGCCGTGTGATGGTATGGGGGTGTATGCCGTCGAAAGGAGTTGGAAATCTTCACATTATTGATAAAGTCATGGATAAGGATATTTATCTGGATACTCTAAAGAAAAATCTACGATACAGTGCCCAAAATTTAAAAATATCTAATACCTTTATTTTCCAATAAGACAACGACCCGAAACATACAGCTAAAATTGTGAAGGAATATCTCCTCTATCACACTCCAAGGCAGTTGCGTATACTCCTCCACAGTCACCAGACCTCAATCCAATCGAACATTTGTGGGCAAAATTGGAGAAGCGAATTCGAAAACACAGTGTTACGTCGAAAAATGAGCTAATTAGTAAATTGCAGGAAGAATGGGCGAAATTTACGTCGGATGACACTGAAAAACTAGTTCAGTCAATGCCCAGACGTTTGCAAGCTGTTTTGAAGAATAAAGGATATGCTACAAAGTATTGAAGTTATGTAAAAAACTTATATTTTGTTTGTTTTTTTAAAGTGTACGCAGACTTTATTGGAGAGAATTTCTCAGTTTTTTTGACAAAATATTTTTTTGTAAAAATGTAAACAGTATTACACTTATATTATTTACTTTTTATTCAAGCTTACAATTGTAGGTAATAGAAGAAAAAAAATGCAATGATTAAAATACATTTTTCTATGATTAAAGTGTTTTTTAAATTTAAAATTAAGTGTGTACGCAGACTTTTGTGACTAACTGTATGTACCATTATGTGAACTGGTGCACCTGACTTTGTTTAGCGAATTCCTCCAAGGGGGGTGGTGCAATCGCACGTGTTCTGCGAGTAAGTGATTGCTATATCTCAGGAAGTAGCCGGCGGAATCAAACGAAAATTGGTCCATAGGTAGACCCTATAGAGTACAGGTGCTGATTCAATTTGCGTGTCAATATCTTGAAGGGGGTGGAGCAATCGCACGTGTTCTGCGCGGGGTTGATTGCTATATCTCAGGAAGTAACGGGCGGAATCAAACGAAAATTGGTCCATAGGTAGACCCTATAGAGTACAGGTACTGATTCAATTTGCGTGTCAATATCTTGAAGGGGGGTGGATCAATCGCACGTGTTCTGCGCGGGGGTGATTGCTATATCTCAGGAAGTAACGGGCGGAATCAAACGAAAATTGGTCCATAGGTAGACCCTATTGAGTACAAGTGCTGATTCAATTTGTGTGTCAATATCTCAAAGGGGGATGGAGCAATCAAAAGTGCTTATTTTGTCATTGCACCTACTGTATCTCGAGAAATATTGCTGAGATTTGAATGAAATTTGGAATAACACTAACCCAATATGGAAGCAAGCATCGATTAAATTTCGGCGCCAATCGCCCATGGGGAGGGTGGGGTGATTTTTGCGGTTAGTCAATAATGCGAAAAATTAAGTCATTAAAAAATCGCTTTCACGCTATTTAATTATCAAAACAACTGAAAACTTTCAATGATTTGAAATTTTTAACTGTTGCCAATTTCTTCTTACTAACAAATATAATGTTTGCAATTAATCTAAACTAGGCTTTTGCAATGATTTCCAATTTCGCTCATTGGTTCTGCCTTTGCAGGGTTATTACGATAATTGGGAAATTGGAGCTGTCTCCAATTATTCGGGCGAGTACGTATTTTATTTTGTAACTGGAATTCATAAGATAGATATAGAAGAAAGTTTCGTGACATCCACGACAGCTAGTTTAAAATTTCCTGTGCTGAACTTGGAATTAAAACTACATTTTGATTGTAGCCGTTGTAAGAACTTAATTTAAAACTAGCAAAAATACCCGGCGTTGCCTGGGCCAGTAAAAATATTGAGAAACAATTTATAATCGCTTTTTTTCCCCAAACTAAAAGAACTCAAAACGTACCGCTTTGACGATTTAAAATGTCGCTAAATTTGCGGTAACTGCTTTGGGATACCTAGGATAATTTTTCTCCCCTCCCTACTTTATGCAAATATGCTTAGGTATTATTAAGCCAGTAATTTTTGTCAAAGAAAAATTGTCATTTAATGCTAAGAAAATATTGCTGACCATGAAATGACGCTAAAAGTTTTTGTCCTAAGTGATTTCGAAATTAGTAGGGAGCATTTGACAATTATTTGTGCGAAAAACACAAATTAATGGTAATTTTAGTTTTGGGGTCTGATTAATTTCGTATGCGGATTACTTTCTGCTTTGACGTAAGTTTCAAAAGTTTTTTAATGACAACGTACGGAATCGGCCAAAAAAAAAAAAAAAAAAAAAAAAAAAAAAAACAACTTTTCTTCAACTGTGGGAGTATTATTTCGATGATTAAGATTTTGGCGCAGTCTACAAATATCAGACAACAATCGTTTTATTTTAGTTATATCGTAAGAAGTAAAGTATTATTACATAGTCTTTGGCGCCAGAACTGGCGTCAGTGGAAAACATTACCCATAATCTTAGTTATTATAATATTTTTGCAACAAATTCGGCAAGATACCTGTTCGATTGTATTCTAAGTGACCAATTGTAAGTACCGCCCAATCAACGCCAACAAATTTTTAAAAATACTGTAAAATTGTATTTAAAGTTCCATTAAAGTGGAAAATACTGAACCTAATCCATTTATTAGTTGCCAATCTCTTCAAGCGATTACATTACCGATACTCTAAAACACTAAAACACATACTGTCGGCCCCGCTCAAACGAATACTGTCGGTTCCAAGAAATATTATTTGATTAAGCGGAGAATTCGATTAAGCGGAATCTTTAGCATTGCGTCTATGGCATGGGAAATATCTAGTTCCAGGATATTTTATTCGTTTATCCGTTAGACGATTAAGCAGGACCGACAAATTCACGAAACTTGTGAAAATAATTGATACAGTCAACAATTTACTAACAAAGGAATACAATTTATTCTAAAAAAATAATATGTTCACGCAGCAATGCACATTAAAAAACACATTGCTTAAGGATAAATATTCTACTTACACAACTAAGACTACAAAACGTTTTAAATACAAATCATGGTAAAAGCCTGGATATTCCCCATGAAGCTGGAAAAAAAACCTTCATGATTTGACTTGAGAAAAGCCTTGGACATTAAATACGGAAAGAAGAAATGATGCCCGCAATTTTAGCTTTCGACAGGGAGTTGAGATGATACACTAAATACTGAGTTAGTTTGGTCAATGCCTTTTGATTTATGAGAAATATGTACCTTAAATTGGAATGAAAAAGACGCTACCGATCGAACTTTTTTGAATATCGTTATAAATTATAGCCTATGTGTTATTCTGATGTATATGCTACATTATGGTAAAAGTTTCATCAAAATCCATTCAGTAGTTTTTGCGTGAAAGAGGAACAAACATACATCCATCCATACATCCATCCATACATCCATCCATCCATCCATACAAACTTTCGCATATATAATAGTAGTAAGATGACGTTGTATTCCAATTATTTAAGCACAGTGACGCAGGGAGTCATCTCCTAAATTCCTTTATTTTAACATGCATTTCCAGTACTACAGGTATTTCATATAAGGACTGTTAGCAGGTCCGTCCTAAGGCTACTATAACTGTCTTCTATAGGAGCTCTAGTCCGTCCTAAAACATGATGGCGGCCGGGGCAAACATACTTTGGCACGGCTTCCCCCACAAAAAATTTGTTTGCAACAAAAGTTGATTTTAAAATTTTGGGTATACACCACTTAGAGGATTTAAATTGGTTTCCAAATTAGGTTTACTTAAATTTTTAGGTAAAAAAAGGAAGAAAAATTTTCAAATGTGCATATGGGGATAAAATCAGCTCTGATCATTTAATCTTTCTGATATACAAGGTTATTCTAAATGATGGACCCCTTTTTAAAAATTCATACTAATTAAAGTTTTCAACGAAAATTAACATTCTTTATATCAACGGAAAGAGGAGATTTGAATTTTTTTTTCATATATAATCATAAATGTTCAATGTGTCCACCGCGTGCTGTACGGCAAACATGACTTCTTTTTGTGACGCAGGCGGTCTTCCTCTGCTTTTCCTTTTACAAACGCTACCAGTTTTTTGAAACTGCTTAAACCAACGGCTTATGCTTTTTTTAGTTGGGGCTTTAATTCCAAATTTGGCACGAAATGCCCGCTGCACTAAACTTTGTGACGAAGTTTTTTCAAACTGAAGAACGCAGAAAACCTTTTGGTCCACGGTCGCCATTTTCCTCAGCTGCGCCAGTAAATCAAATTATGATCCAATCCGGTGCAAACTCTACTGGTGCGCCCTCTTTTTGCAGCTTCAGAAAAAATTTTTGCACTAAAAAAAATTTTAAATTTCATCTTTCCATTGCAATAAAGATTGTTCATTTCGGATTTGTACTTTAATATATATGAATTTTTAAAAAGGGGTTCATCATTTAGAATAACCCTGTATTTCGGTCTTCTTCATGCAGATGTGTTTTTCACTTATATATTCACGCAATACTCATTTTACACGTTACACAAAATAAAATAAAAAGGAAAACTATCGATGAAAAAGAATCTTCCAAAGAATCTAGCATTTTTATAATAGTATCTGCCCCGCTAAAACCAATACTGTCGGTTGCAAGAAATATTATTCGATTAAGCGGGGTATTTGTTTAAGCGGGGATTTTTAACATTGCGTCTATAGCAAGGGAAATATTCGATTCCAGGATATTTTATTCGAAAAGCGGGGTATTTGTTTATCCGTTACCCGATTAAGCGGGGCCGACAGCAATTCAATCTAAAAATACTTTCTTATTCACCTGATTTCAAAGACCATCCCAAACGGTACTATTCCGAAGAATTTTTTAAATTTCTTTCATAACTTCAAAAAGTCATTATTAAGCGAAATCTACAGCGCCAGCTACACTTTTGCACTTCATTTAGAAAATTATTACATTCATCAACCCTCGATATTAAAAGCTTTCGTTAAAAAAAACCATTAAATAAGTAACGAAAAAAACTCCTAAAAAACAGTCACGAGAGGGGAAAATTAACAGATTGACCAAAATTAAACATAAAAAATGCATCCCCTGGGGTAGGGGATATTTTAATAAAAGCGAGAAAAAAAAATCCCTTACCCCTGACTCTTCAATGGTTCAAATGTTAAATGACTTTTCATAAGTGAAAAATATTTAATTAACACGCACTTGGCTTGAGGTGGGCTATTTAAAATTAATTGGGATTTTAATCAAAATGTTGAAAATTATACTTCAAAGTGAACAGTTAATTGTACTCTTCTTTTAACATAGTTTGAATTTGCAGGAAATGATAATGCAAAATTAGGACTTACTTCTGATGGATTAAATATTTTAATTGTAATTTAAAATGTAAAAACTCGTTCATCACCAATTAAAATTCGTTACATGGAGATCTAATTTGATGCGAAAGTTATGTTATTTTCAAGATGAGTGCTTAATACTGAGACAACTTCAACCCTCATAAGCAAATATTTAAGGAAAGACAAAAAAACATTTCTGTGGCTTGGTTCTAAAAGGGCCAATGTCAATTTTTTCACATTTTGTGTTACTTACATCAAAAGTTTCCAATTTAGTAAAACTCTAATTCTACAAAGGCCAATGTCTATATAATATATAATAATATATATATTATATATTTATGTAATATAATATATAAAAAATTTCATATGATAAAATAATGTTTCTTTACACTAACAATAAACAAATACCAAAAAATAATAATGGGAATCTTAATATAAGAAAGTTATAGCATTCTAAAAAATCTCAAATATCTTTCATCGCCTTTTTCTCGAAACTAACATTTTTGACTTAGGCCCTTTTAGAACCAAGCCGCAGATTTAAACAAGCAAATGTAATGCTGATACGCAAAGGCCGTCATTCCGAAGTTTTCTGGGTGGGGGGGAGGCAAAGGAAGTGCATTCAATATAAATGATGGCAAAAAAAAAAAAAAAACACCAAAACCAACGCCCTCTTACACGTTAATGCGTTGATTTCCCAAAGTGGACCGACCTCCCAAATGACGGACCTGATACGCACTAGGGAGTATCGAAAAAAAACTTTTTATGGAAATTCAAAATTTAAAGTTGCTGAAAAGTTTCTCCTACGGACGCACATATGCAACATATTTTTAAACTCAAATAAAAATATATTTATGTCTCCTGCATGAGGAACAACATTTATAATTTCTTAGAACACGGTGCTCAATTTACTGACTGCGGGCCTGATACATGTGTGTGTGTGTGGGGGGGGGGGGGTGATGGTTCCCGTTGCGATCCCCGTTGTTTGCCGAAAATGGTACTAAATCGAAACTCACGAGGAATGACAACGTCATAAATTTGGGGCTTAAATATTCAGAAATTGGCTTTAAGCATCAAGTATAATGATATAACACCAATTTATTACTTTAAACCATTTTTGTTCAGCAAAATTTAATTACTGTCCGTTCGTGAAAGCCGCGCCTGGCACTCGCGAACAGTTCCACTTAAAAAAAAAAAGGAGGGGTAGATGGGTGATAGGCTGTGAGTGATAACTTTCCGAAGTTTTCAATTTAAAATTGCATTTGCTATATGGGTGATTCTACAATCAATGCGTTTTTTGTGTCCCCAAAGAAAAAATAATCTTATTAATTTCACACTCATTTTATCGCTAGTTGCCGCTATTTTTATGATTGTAGTGGTAAAGGTCAGACGAAATTTGAATTTTTGGGGGTTTTATCGATACCAGGGGAAAATCCGTTGCCAGGGGAGTGACACTATTGGCAGAATTCTGGTTTGATTTATTATTACCGTAAAATGGGGTGAATCGGAACACTTTTCAGCTTTGATTGTAAAAAAAGAAATTAAAAGATTTTTTTTTAATTTGATTTTTTGGGTAAAAACTTCGGTCTTGCTTTACTTTTGATATTCCAAGCAAAGACAAAACATTTTGAACAGTTATTATTAAAATATATAGGAAATTATGGGTGTTCCGAATCAACCCCGCTGATAGGGGTCAATCGGAACACCTGTTAAAATTTTTAGTTTTTTCAATTTAACCTAATAGGTCTCACAAACATGAGGAATATTGATGGGGGAGAATAAGAACAGATAATTACCGTCAAATAAATGTATAATTTCAATACCAGTAAACGTTTATAATTTGTCAAAATTCAAAATAATTTTGAACTTATGAAAAATGAAAAGTAATTTTAAGAAATGTTTTTGAATTGAAATACAAAGCTTTAACATGAATTGAAGTCACTCATGTCGTCCACAAATAAGTACTACTCCTTAAAACTAGCAATTGTAGTTTTTTCATAACATCTCCTGGGATGAACTCTGCCTTTTCTTTAGCTTCTTGAAGTTTCTGGGTTTCGGGGATTGTACTGAAAGATTTTTTCGCTTATTCATCACTGTCTGTGTGCTGGACTTTTACTACATAAAGTCTATATGACTTTCCCCCTCGTATTTTAAGTAAAAAGAAGTCTCCTGGAGAAAAAATCTTTTGAAATCTGCAACTTTTTGTCATTCTAAGATCTAGTTGCTCTTGAGAAAGGATAAACAGTAATAAATCCTTGTCCTTGTCTTGGTTAGAAGAATTGGGGTTATAATCTTGATTTTTCAAACAGTTTCCTTCAAATAAGTTTGAATTGGAACAACAGAACTAAGTGTTCCGATTCACCCCGCATTTTTTTTTCTTATGGCATTTTTCAGAATTCTTCATTTTTATGACACAATTTATAAAAAATGTAAATTCTAATGCGGTATTCTGTTGTTCAGATACACGTATAGTTGAAACATACCACTCTTAACTTTTAAATATAAGAAGGTTTGTTCTTGCATATGGAGTTTTGCAGTCAATGAAAATGTGATGTTTTCTAGCATTCCACGTGCAGCCCTCCTTAGAAGCCAGTAGCGTTGGCAGATTGACAACATTGATTTTTTCTTACTTCCTATAATCTTACCTTTCTAAAAAAAAATTCATGGCGATAAATACCCAATAGTTTATTTATGAGGAATTTCTTTATACGGTAAGGAAGTTTTGTTCCGATTGACCCCGCTGTTCCTATACACCCCATTTTACGGTATTTCACTTATTTTTCGGTGTAAAATCATAGTATGGACTCATTTCTACAAGACCTGTATTCAAAAAAAAATTTCGCGTTGTAATAAAATAAAAAAATCAATCTTGAAAACACAACATGTTGCATACAAGTCGCACCGCAGATCCCAAATAAAAATACTTCCCGCATTATTTACGTTCATTCAAATTGCTTTCACAGGGGCAATTAAGATTAAAAATGAAATTAATTATGCTTATGACACAGTTTTAATGTATATTTACCCTTTTTTGGAACAAAACTGCCAGGGGTGTGACGCCAGAGAAGTGACAAAATCACACATTACCTATAAAAACAATATCACGCGTTCTTCTTACCAGAACTTCACGTAAACCGTGATGTCTGCACACAATAAGCATTACATTACACATACGCACAATTATGTAACGATGAAAAATAAAAAGTTATACTTACCAGGGGAAATACTACAGCGACTGGCCCAATACGCTTTTCGGCACTTTCAACGAGAACCGATGCAATAATATTCGAAATTTTTTAAAACCTCTTAGCTTGCTTTTAACTTTACTTAGTATTACACTGGTTATTTGCAATCAACGTCATTCTTATGCATTTTTTATGCTAAATTTCAGTCTTTGAAGTTCGCCAGGTGAGGGTGACACTGTTGATATGGCCCGTTGAAAAGTGTACTTATTTTAAATAATAATAAATATTTTTTCTATGTTTACTGATGAAATATGTTTCTCTGTTAATGTAAGTGTATGATTATGGCAAAAAACATTATGCCAAGTTAGCAAAAATTGAACGTCGAACATGTTTGTATAAAAACTAGTATTTGGACAGGCCAGGGTAGTATACATTTATGACTATTTTCAGCTATAAATGCTAAAATAAAATAATTGTAGTGAATTGATTGGGTGGTCCATGTAAAAGATAATAATCTGTAATGCTTAAGCATACAAAAATATTAATAAAATCAGTTTTACATGAAGTTTTTCCATTGGCCGTCTGAATTCAAATAGCGTAGAATCACCCATATCCTTTCGACGCATTCAACTAAACTATGTATTTGAAATTAGCATCGTTTCACTTTGTTTAATACGACTCAAAATGTTTTTTATTATTCTTCCCTTTTTTGTTTTCTTTCCTAACGCCCTTATTTTGGTAAGATCAGCAGGGACTGATTTACGGCGGGGCATTCAGGGAGCGGGGCCCACGACGAAAGGGGGCACCAAAATTCTGTAATTTTTTAAATGATGATTTGTGTCCAGGCCTCCAATTGAAGGGAGCAGTTTTTTTTTTTTTTTTTGACAATTTTTTTTAAACACAGGCATCATCGCACTAACTGTTGACATCATCATCACGTTCATGGCGTCAAACTAACCCGAATAACCGGTAGCTTAATTCGAACGCAAGCATCATTTGATAATGTAGGGAAAAAACTTACAAAAGACATCGATAATGTAGGACTGAATATTGCTGATCGCCGTGAGCAATTATATGATAATGCAAGCAACTTGGCAGGAAGATATACAGGCTTACAGTCTCGTCTGAAGAAGCTAAATCCGCTTGCTGAATTTGTGCCATGTTCTGCACATTCCTTGAACCTTGCGGTGGTAAAATTTGTGGAATGTAATGGGATAGTATTGGACTTTTTTCACAAGAGTTATCTAATTTTTTTTTCTTCAACGCACTGGTGGAAATTTCGTTTTTACCTTCATATTTTTGTGTGTGTGGGGGGGGGGGGCACTATATTTATCAGTGCCCGGGGAAGCCAGGTGTGTAAATCGGTCCCTGCATAATTTTAGATCAGAGATGACCTGACACATGCGTAAATGCGCGGACGGTTTTACCTAAGAAGATCAGACAGTACATGCCTATATTATTTTTTGTGCTGTTCAGGATTTAACATTTTTATTCGCTGGTCTTCTCAGACTTCTTTTTCACGGTGCCCGACTGATGCATGGAAAACGACACGCAGATCACGTTTCAGGTGCCCTCTGTCCAGAGAAAAGCGCAAAAAAAAAAAAATTGTAAATTTATTTTAATGACTGCGTTTCTGCTTTATGAAAAATAAAGTTAAGAAAAAAAAAAAAAAAGATGAATTGATCATAGCGAGATAATTCTTCTGAGTCAGTGTAAAAAAGGTGAGAGTCTTAGACTTTTATAAACAGAAAATTCCGTATTTTAGTCATAAATTACATTGTCACTCCTACAGCAGGATATATTACTATTGTTCTGGGGCTTAGATGTCATACTGTTGCTCTGAGGGGACGATATGCTGTACAATTTAACGACATTAAATTGTTCAAAAATATGCACAACATGTACTAAATTGAACTTTTTCAGTAAGCTTTCGTTTTTTAAAAAAACTTACCCCTCCCTTTTCCAGAATTAAACATGGTAATTACAATGCAAGCTTGTCATTTCGATTTTTCACAGGGGGGGGGAGGCGTGTAATCAATGTATACGTCTAAAAATGTCAAAACACCCTCGCGAATATGCAAACACATTGATTTCAAAACCGGGGGGGGGGGGCAATGTCTCCAAATGAAAAAAAAATCAATACAAAATGCCACTTTCGATTGAAGTGACACATAAAAATGTGAATGAATGAATGAACATTCCCCCCCAAAAATTATACAGAGTTTGAAATAAACACAAAAATGACAGATAAAATACAACGTTACTCTGACAAATAAATTAAAGTAATATAAAAAAATGAGCAAGTACCCTTCTTAATTAAAAAGCTTCTATATTTCCAAATACGGACTCGAAACCGTCTGCACATTTTCAAATCATTCTCAAAATTCTTGACTTGAAAGATAGTGAATCTGACAAAGGTCGTACAAATGAAAACAAAACTGGATAAGAAAACTTAATTTCGACTTACCACCATCACGATAAATAGTATAAATTGACGAAAGAATGTTTGTTCTCAGAAAATGGCGAAATTAGGAATCAGCAATTCAAGTCAGTTCGGCATTTCACTTTGTCCATTTGCATTTGATGACACACGGACATATCTTAGAATTGACAATTTAAAATTGCTTTCGAACTTCACACAAAACATAATCATATTCAGACAAAAACATATCTTAAATGGAAGACATAAACTAAATTCTTCAAGCAACACTATCAACTTCAGTCTTAAACAAACAGGTCGAGTTGTCACCTTTTGTCTAGTTACAGCGCCACGCTTCTATCAATGACGACATTTGGACGCCAAGATTGCAAGGCTTGGCAAAATTCATTGTTCAAGGTATTTTTATTTTTCTTCACTGGAAAACGAAGTAAGAAATGGCAATTTCGTCCGATGTTCACAAACTTAAAAACAAATTTTCAAAGCGTAGCTGTAAAAAATATCACTTGGAAACTAGCGTCTGAGCATTTTGATACAATCGAAATAAAAAAATATCCAAAATTAAAAAATATATATAAAATAAAATAAATACCAAAGTAATGACAAATTAAAAAGGAAATAAAAATCGAGGCGAATAATGACGCAAATTATCTATTGTAATTATTGTCTTAGTCTTGTTCAATTTGCGACCCACAGGCCGCATGTTGCTCGAGGTTTTGTAAATAATCTATAAACAAGAGAAAAAGTTACCGAACCGTAATACAGAGGAAGCAGGATAGTTGAATCAGTATTTAATTGAATATCAAAAGTTTTAATGAATCAAATCGTCAAAACAGAAAAAATCTAACTTTATTGAATCAAACTATAGAACAAAAGTGATTTTTTAAGCGGCGGCTACTTTAAAAACGTGTTTGCCTGGGTGGAAGTTCAACCTAAAATCATGGGAAGCCTTTTTTTTTGGGAAGGGGGGGGGGGTCGCCCTTGTTTTTGAGAAGAAAGGGAACCCCTGCTAGAATAGTACAATAGCCCCTCGTTATATCGCTCATTCGGATACTCTGTAGGCCCCGCTTAAACGAATACTGTCGGTTCCAAGAAATATTATTCGATTAAACGGGGTATTCGATTAAGCGGGAATCTTTAACATTACGTCTATGGCATCGGTTCCGTGATATTTTATTCGTATATAAGCGGGGTAGTCGTTTATCCGTTACCCGATTAAGCGGGGACGACAGTATCGCTCTTTTCTTTTATCTCCAAAAAAAAAAAAACTTTTAGTTCAAAACCATTTTTGAGAAAATATGTAAGGTGCTCAGAAAAGGTTTCTTTTTCATTTATTTTTGTCATCAATGAACAAAACGAAGTTTCTTCTATTCTTCTGAATTCGCTGAAAAGCCGCAAATTCCTGTCACCCAAACTTGCATACTGCAGAGACAGTTTGGCAACTACTGAACACTTTCTTTTGTATTGATACAATGAGTGAAACGCATCTGGTAAGTGTGGAGAAAACACACGCTCCTTCTCTGACTGACTTTTAGTGTAGAAAAATTTGTTCTTGTTTAAACGAATTAGGATTCGCAACAAAGAAAGAAAGAATGATCTTACTACTATTTTAATGACCTCGGTTATATCGCGCTTTTTTCTTGTCCCCCGAAAAGCGCGATATAACGAGGGGTTACTGTACTTTTTTCTTTTTTCGCAAGCATTTCAAGCTTGGTTTAAGTTTAAACAGAACTGCTTGTTATTTGAATTCTGATATAGGTAACCAAAAAAAGAAAGCATTTTCGTCAATTTTTATGTTACACCATGTGCGAAGGACTTGTTAATGCGTGTGCGGATCGAGAGTAAATTAAATTCAGTACCGATGTGCTTTTTGCGAGATACACATTTATTCAAACTTAATCGCAGTTGCCGTGACAAAATTGATTAAGAGTCATTTCGTCAAAGATTGTACTGTACACTTCCAATTGCGGTGTTGTAGTTGACATTTTTTGCTTTGATAAAATTCACACCAGATATTCTCTCCAGAGTCCTAGCGAATGGTCTATCACATTTTTTGAAAAAAAAAAAAAAAAAAAACCGCACACACGCACCCAACATCTAGTCCTCGTCATTTATTTCAGTTTTGATGTCTTGAATTTAAATTATGTTTTTCGTAATCAAAAATTTGAATGCGATCTTACTTTTGTTGGGTTTCTAGTTTCTATGAATGGAGCGGAATGGAAATGGAGACGAAATTCGCCTCCGTCATATTATGACTGATGATTTTCTAAATTAGGTAATACAAGACACACTCTTCTTCACAAAAAAAAAAAAAAAAAAAAAACATGTGACAGCAAACAATAATAATGTAGAATCTGTTTGTTTAAAATCTTTTAAATTGATTACGCAAGTAGAGAAAACCATTGAAAAACAAATTTCAAAAGTTTCAAAAGAATAAAATGCACAGTTCTATGCTTGCTTCAGCTGAGCCTTGAAATTGATTGGTTCCCTTCTGTATGGCTGTTTAGTGGATCTTAATTGCTGTCTGCATACGCAGCAACTACAAAAACGGGGAAATTCCGTTTTTGTTTCTCCAACTCGGTCATTTACGGAATATTTCCGGTTTTTAAAGGAAAAAATAAGTTTTGAAGCGAAAATGGAAATTTTTTGTTTCAATCAGAAGAAAACAAATTCAGGTTTTTTTTTTTTTTTTTTTTTTGTTTACAGTGCATACGCAGCAACCACAAAAACAGGGAAGTTCCGGTTTTGTCTTTCAATTCTGTCATTCACGGAAAATTTCCGTCTTTTTACGGAAAAAATACGTTTTTAGGCGAAAACGGAAATTTTTTGTTTCAATCAGTAGAAAACTTCTTAAAAATTCAGGTTTTTTTAACAGTGTGATCTGTAAATGGCTGTGTGTGTGCGTTAAGCATTGCAGAGACATTCTACGGATAAGTTTCAAATTACCCGAAAAAACTTTAAAAAATCGAATTAAAAACACAGCTGTAACACAAGTAGTGGAAAATTCGAGGGGACTAAATATTAGCTCGAATTAAGCAATAATTCCAGCACACACTCGTATGTATGTGTATGTATATACATTTAAAATTTATAAATTGCCAATCTTCTAGTCAAAATTACAGCAAAAAAAACAACAACTTAGACTTTCACTAACGAAAAGTAAAAGTGATTCATGTTACGTGTCAAACGTTTTACACTTTCCCGATAATTATTTCTTTATTTTCTGAGAATTTATTAATTTCTTTGGCATCACCAAAACATCGTTTGTTCCGTCAGTTAGAAACGCGGCATAATTAAAGAACTTCTTTCTGCACTGCAACATAAGTTCAGTTTAATTGCACGCCATCAATAACATATTTTGAGGAAAATGCATTTTTATTCAGCCGTTATAAATTTTTCCACAATTTAGAACTTGCCGTCACATTTAGTCATTTATTAACACGTTTTTAGGAATAAAAACTTTAAAATAATTTTACTACAAGACATGTTAGACAAATAAGTATGTGTTTTAATGATGGTTGGAATTTCTCGATCAATTGTCTTAGATTTGGGTAAAAAAAATTCATTAAGCTTAGATTTTAGATAATTTAACAGGTGTTTGAATTCACGTTTTTACTGGGTAGATTTTTATGACAAAATAAATCATAGCATGAAAAATAAGAGTGTTGTTTCGTTTTGGAAAATTTTAATAGCAAAACAAGTTTTAATTCGATTAGTTTTGAAAAGAGTCATTAGTTATAACAAATATTTGGATTGAAAAAAAAAAATAAGCCATTCGGGAATCGTCACGTAAATAATTTTAAAAGGATGTTAAAAAGTGGGAGTTAACATATAAAGCTCAAAATAATCTTCCTTGCAAACAAAATTTTGCGGGAAAAGCTATTAAGAGTTAACCCCTTCTTTCTCGCTCCCGTGAAAATGACGGGGTGAAGTTTCGTCCTCCATTTCTCGCGCCCGTGATATTTCCGGGCTGAAGTGTTCAAAAATAATGCGCGAAAAATAATAAAACAATCTATTTCTTATGTCCGGAATCATGTTTTATTCCACAATATGTACACCAGATTGCTGCACTAGTCTATTTGTAACGTTTTTAGAGAAAAATATTATTAGAGTTATATTTTAGAGTTGAATATAATTTTCTTGAATAAAAAATAGGCACTTTTATGACCATTTCCTTCAAAATTATGCGAGCGTTAAGGGGTTAAAGAGCTCATAAAAAGGAATATCACAGGAGGAGGGAAGGGTATATAACAGGATAATTACATATAAAACAGCAACTTCGTATAAAATAGACATTGCATGCAAAAGAGTAATCAGGAATTTTAAGTCTTTTTGACAAACCCTGCAATTGAAGGAATATCCGATACTGACATTCTTAGTTCCTTTGTTACCAGTAACGACATCGAAATCGTGAGATGGAAAACCATGCGCATGGGACAATTGAAGGGCTTGGATGATGAAAGGGCTGTGTTACATTTAAAAAAATGAACACTCTGGACAATGGTAAGCAATGGATACAGGTAAGCAAAAAAAAGTACATGTCTTTAGACCAATTTCATACGCATACTAACGACAAAACCAAAAAACAAAAAAGTTGTAACAACAGCAACAGTACAACTTTTATTGTTGCAGTTAATTTCTGTTTTGTCACATAGCTCCTTCATCTCCCAAGCCCTTCAATTTGCTTACAGACAAGCAAGACCTGAATTTCAATTTTTTATGCTTTCTACTGATAAATAATAATTTTTGAAGGATGTGGCTGATCAGCGATGAAGCCCGATCTAAAAGGTCATCAATTGCCCCCACAGCCCCGAAAATGTGCAACAGAAATTTCATAGTCATAGTACAGAAAGTTCATGGACTGGCGCAAATGATAAGCATTCTGAAAAGTATTTTTCAAGAGATTGTGTTGAGTAAGCTGTAGTTGTGAAAAGTGCTGTTGACCAGCTACTTGGCCTAGGGCCCGCTTAAGATATTATGGAGCCCTAGGCCAAACACTTTTTGGGACCCTCTATACTGAGGCTTTACAATTTTAGGCACTGGATAAAATAATTTTCGCCTTCGATTAGAACAATTCTAGCCATTTGGGGGCCCCTACATTGTGGGGGCCCTAGGCCATGGCCTAGTTGGCCTATTCAGTAATTAGGCCCTGACTTGGCCCTTATTCAAAGGTGTTAAAAACAACTCTCCACCGGTTTTACAGCCTTAAAGCAACTTCTTTTAACTTTTTCCTATATCCTCCCCTCTTGAAAAATGGCAAAAAGGAATATTATTTTGGGACGTTTGACAATGTCAAAGAGGCTTGCAGCAAGACTGCAAGATAATGTCCAGAAATTTCTCTGAAAGAGATGTATTAACGTAGGAGGAGTTTATTTTAAAAACTTAAATGTATAGTAATGGCTGGATAAATGAAAGTATCCTAATTGAGTTTACTAAAAAAAGAAAAAGAAAAAGCTACTTAAAGACGGAGCAAAAGTTGCTTTTGGGGGGAAAAGAATGAATGGGAATAAGACAAGAGTCAAATTCTATAAACTTTAGTTCCCTCATCGAATTTGTGTCTTTGAGAAAAAAAGTTCAACACTTACGATGGTTAGTAAACACTAAACACGTGCAAATACAACTCATGAAAATTCTCACAACACAAAAGAAAGGATGCGCCGTTTTCTTTACTTGAAGTAATTCGCATTTTATTTTATTTCCCCAAAACAAAATTATTACTTTAAATGCAATCTATTAAACTCTAAATTAAAAAGAAAGAAAACTTTTTGCCGCACTTTTCCAAACATTTGCAGAAAATTTGTAGCAACTAATGAACGACAAAGACATTCATAAAAAAGAATGTTTTATAGTTTTTCTAGCAGAAAAAGTCTGTAACTTGCACACTGCTGCCGAGAAAATTAAATTTCTAATCGCCTGAAAAATGGGAAACGTGTTTTATTAAAATTTTTAATGGAAGGGGGAAAAAAAGAATTATTTCTGAATAGATGCATGACATTTATTAATTATTCTGACTCCAAAGAGGTAATCTTTTACGTGTTTTTAAGCCATCTGTCAAATGTTTTTAATAAACTATACTCTCTCAAAAACTTATTTGTTCTTTTGCGGAACTTTTCTTTTTTGAAGACAGAAAAAGTCAACATAGAATCAGCAAATTTCAGCATGCATTTAATCTCAATTTCTTCGCTCCCTCTGCACCCAGCACGATATCCCAGTGTTTTACGCGGTGGAATTTTCCTTCGAAAAAGTATAATCTATTTATTTCTGGAACAAAAGACCCCGCGCGTAGGAGACAGAATTAAATGCACGTCGAATATCTACTTTTTCGAATGCGAAAAAAGCGTTCTTAAATTACTTTCCCCTCTTTCGGCGTAGAAATGAGGAGGGAAAATCTAATCATTCCATCTTCGTTTTCCGTGTTCCAAGCATTATTTCACCTCCGGAATGTTTTATTATTTCTTTTCCTATAACTCGATTTTTCTGTTCTTTGTAAATAGCCGTGCGCCATTTACTCCGATTTCGAATTCATTAAAGGAATATTAAAGTGGGATTAGGAAAGAGGGAAACGGAATGAAACACAATAAATGTCCTCCCCACACCTCCCCTGGAAAAAAGATTCTGTTTAAAACATCTTCTGATATATACACGACTGGTATAAAATTCTTAAAGATTCGCTTACTAATGCAATCACCTGTTCTGAGCTCCTGGTATTTACATAAGCAGTCTTTTAAGCTGCTATTGGTGAACATTTATCGCTGTTTTAGATTTTATTTTTTACGGTCATACTTTGATTCTTATATCACGACAACTTGAATTAAAAATGAAAAGCTAATGAATGACATTTCCCTGCTTATAGCAATATAAGTTTTACTCAAAGTTAAACATTCCAATCACAAAAATTTGATAAATTTATAAAGTAATTTCCTGAATACCAAAGTTTTGAAATTCCAGGCGCGGCAAAGAATATTTATTGATCTCAAAAAATGTTACAAATGCTGTCCTTCAAATTCAAAATTAGTCCGATTTTTTTGCGATTGTGCTCACATTATTTATTTGTTTTGTCAAAAGGGGCATATTCTTGTTTGATAAATTTCAATATCTGAAAACAGAAAAAGTTTAAAAAACAAGCTATGATTTCAAAAACATTTTTCATTACTACTGTCATATTCGGGGATGTCTTGTTTTTCACATCTGTTACTTCAAATGATTATTTTTATCATAAAATATTTTTTTTCTAAAAGCTTCATCGAATTTGTTCTGCAATGCGATCTTTTTAATATGTTTCTACTGTATTACCAACGGCGGATCCAGAAATGTTCCAAGGGAGGGGCGATTGAGTTTTTTTTTCTTACTTGCCCATTTTTTTCTCCATGCACCCTTGTTAACACATGTTGGTTACAAATGTTTTGGTCTTCCATTTCGAAAAATTTCCAGATCAGAGCTCCGAATCCCCACCCTTTCCCTTAATGTCATCAAAGATCAACTGAAATTGCCTTTTTGAACTTCAAAATCTAAAAGCTGCTTTAGAAGAGTCCCTCAAGGGAGGGGCGATCGCCCCCCATCGCCCCTCAATTGTATACGCCCTTGTGTGTTACCAAAGTTTTCACAACAGAAGTTGCAAATAGAGGACGTTTCTTTTTGCAAAGATTACCACCTGTTGCTTTCATCAACTCCTTCTACGGCTAGCTTTGCTTTTGGTGTAGAATGTTATTTTAGGAAAAACATTGAATGAAATACAAATGTGATCGTAAAAATTCCATGTCCACTGTGTCACTTTAAGTCGTTTTTAAACTGGTAACAAATAAAGAAAGAAAATGAATTTGAATTTTGACATCACGACTTCAAATTATGTTTTCCACAATGACGAATTGCGATAGGTTCGCCAGTATGTCTTGCATAGTGGTGCAGCGGGACTGTTGCAAACTCCAGCTCTCTGCGCCACCATGTCCTGAATGGGGAAGGAGAAGGGTCTGGAGCAGTGGTTGGAAAAACTACATATTTTTCGTAGCGAACTACAACTACAACTACTTTCTTATAAATGTAGTTAACTACAGCTACAACTACTTTTTTTTTAATGTAGCGAGCTACACTACTTTTGAAATGTAGTTGCTACTTCGCTACTTGTTAAAAAATAAATAAATAACAAGAATGCACTGCTTGAGGATCGATCGAAAAAATTCGAAAAGTAGTTTCGATTAAAAAATTACCTTAATCGAATATGGAATAGAAATAGGAATTGTCTTTGAATTCATTTGTTACTTTTCCTTTTTGTTCCTTTTCTTTTTTTTTGCTAAAATTTGTCCTTTTTAGATTTTTTTTACAATTTTTACGAATATTCGCCACAAGAAAAACCTTGTTTTTTTCCTTCGTTCTTTTTTTAAATTTTTTTAAATGTATTTATTTATTTTTTTAATTTAAAAGTAGTTTTCAGAAATCGCTTCAAACTACTATTTTTCTGTATCGCGCTACTCACTACTCTACTTTTTTTGAAAAGTAGTGAGCTACACTACAAACTACTAAAAAATGTAGCTACTACAGTAGTTTCGCTACTTGTAGCGCGCTACTTCCAACCCCTGGTCTGGAGAAGGTGCGCCGGGACGCAAGACGTTGGTAGAATGACAGTCTGAAAAAGGAACCACCCGGCAACTCAGGTCGAAACAAAAAACGTTTTGAAGATTGCCATTGCTCAAAAAAAAAAAAAAAAAAAAAAAAATGGCGATCTCTTTCTAATTTGTATCCAAGCCCGTTTTAAAAGCTTGTCTCATCAATCAACTGCATGGCAAGTTTTTTAAAAGTCAATAAAAATAATCGATATGCAATAAAATAATAAAAAATTATAATTTTGGCGCAAAATGATTGGCGATAATTTAATATCAAATGGCAACCCTTTGAAGTCGCTGCGCTATTTCTGGTGAAGAGTAATGAATGAAAAACAGCGTTTTCCTCGCCAAAACGGGTCGGTATTTCATTAGTCTTATCTCTGTAATGCTTAAACAAACACAGAACGGAAGAATTACATTATGAACCAGCTTAGCTCTCTCATTTTATTTCGTTTTCTTACCGCCTTGGAAACTTCTCTTGATTCTTCCCTCCCCTTCTTTTTTTTTACAACGCAAGATTACTTCGATTATTGTTAAGATACACCGCTTTTCTGAGAATTTTTTACCCTTTTGCTGTGCAAAACCCTAGATGCTTACTTGAATGTAATTTCTAAATGGCTTACCGAGTTTTTTCCCTCATTGTTCGTTATTTTCGTATTTGTTCCGCCATATTCCGTTGTTTGTACGGATTATTTAACTTCACTCCGTAAATGCTGATTTTGTTTTGATTGCATTCATAACTGGAATATTCAAAATGCGTTTTCTGCCAGCCATTTTAAAGTGTTTGCTTTTTTATAAAATTAAATATTTTGTTCTCGCAATTAGAAGGAGAAAAGAAATACAGCTGCTTTTTATGAGTTTTGAATTTTAAACATGGTTTTCAACAGACATGGAATATAAGAGTAAAACAAATTTTGATGTACACAGAAATTTGAAACTTATTGCTGAAATATTAAAGAAGCAGTGTAAAGCTAGATTTCATTCATTAGTTATTTTCACATGCAAGGTAAACGTACCAATAATGGTCCATTTAAGGACATTAAGTCAGTTACAGTACAAAATTTTAAAAACGGGCGTGTATCCTTTAGTCAAAAGTACTACTTTTAATCACGCATATGTATAGAATAAGCAAAAAAAAACTATTTAGCCAGAAAATGCTTTTATTTTTCCAAAAGTTTATTTCTTTTTCAAATGTCCGATTGCTAAAACAAATTTCGAGGCCTCACATGACGTCACAAGTGGAGAAACTTGGGTGTAAAGCCATTCCGACGCATCAGCCGTTTTAGATCTCTGGTTACCCCAGCTCCGCAACAACGAAAAATCTGACCCAAAATGGTGATTTGTTCACACAGTGGTCTTGCTTAGAGCGTTTTATCCACTTATGACGTCAGCAGCGAAAATAAAAGAGCAACTGAACGTTATTTTAGGGAAGAAAATGAATCATAAGTAAGAAAAAAAGTTATTCACCTCCTGCTTTTAACCTCGCTCTCCCAGAAAAAAATATTTTTGAAAAACTCCATCACTCAGTCATAAGATTATTCATCCTTCATAACAGTGAAATCCCGTAATACAACGAAATCTCCGTTACAACGGAATAAATTTTTCGTCCCGATTTAATTTAAACTGCACTTCTCAAAATTTTTTACAACGAAATTCCCGTAGTTATGAACAAAATTTGTTGTTCCTTGAAGTTCGTTGTAGCGGAATTTCACCGCATTACTTTATAAGGTACAAAAAACACTTTAAAAAATCTTTTATTGTTTTATTTGCCTTAATTTTTTTCCAATACATTTTTCTCGTAGCAAAACAAACTACTCTCTAGGAAAGAAAAGGAGCACTCTGCATTGAATTTCAGTACAAATTGAATTTTGTCCGACAGGGGAATCGACGGATTCGTCTGTCAAAATCCATAAGTCAGGCGCGGCTGCCGGACTTTTTTTCCCTCTCCTTGTTTCTTGTATCCTTCTACACCTTAGTCCACTTTAGTAAAGGGTATCGCCCCGCTGGGAAATTACACACGCCAATGATATGCAGAGGGTCAGGCAAAATGTTGTGACTGCTTTCGAATAAATGTTTGCCTAATGTCCGGCAAAAGATGGGAAATCCATAATTGGCGGCAGAGCGCACTGTTGGCGAAGTGAAAGCTTGGTTTGTGTGTGCAGGGTTTTTTTTTTTCCGTACGGTGAGGGACAATAACTTCGGATTTTAAAAAGAATTAATTAAAAAATATATATATAACAAGACATTCACAGGGCTGTCTGAGAGTTGGCGTACCCTCTTCTTACCTTCAACCAGGGGCGGATACAAGGGAGGGGCGATGAGGGCGATTGCCCCTCCCTTGAGGGACTCTTCCCCAGCAGTTTTTTGACTTAGAAGTTCAAAAAAGGCAATTTCAGATGATCTTCGATGATACTATGAGAAGTGGTTGGGATTTGGGGCTCTGATTTGGATATTTTTGGAAATTGAAGACTGAAAGATTTGTAAATAACATGTGTCAACCAGGGTATGTGGTTAAAAAAAGGGTGGCAAGTAAAAAAGAAAACAACCGCCCCTTTCCTCCCTTGGAACATTTCTGGATCCACCCTTGCCTTCAACATTATATTATCTTATGGATGAATGTTTGTTGTACACTCAGGCACTCTTTCCCAATAGGCACTCTGGGAACGTGCCCAGATTCCCGCAATTAATAGAGGCCCCCCCCCGTTCCAGATAAAGACTTCAAGTATCTCAACATCAAAAAGAAGTAGCGTACTAGAAAAATGTATTTAAATTGTCACATTTAATGTGACTGTAAAGAAATAATTCAAAACACTCTGGAACCTCGCTTATGTATTTACTTTCTTTTTCTATTCTTGCAAAATTGTTGCTCTGCCAAGGTCAAGGAGGCCCCATGATCCTAATTTGCCCAGGGCCTCTAGTAGATTAAAGACGGCCATGTGTACACAGTTACAAATACGTGCGCCACTAATTGCTACGCCCCACTCTATTACAGACACCCCCGGAAGCAGAGTTCTATTCCATTTGAGAGGATTTCTTATCTCTAAGTTAGTGTGTTTCTCCAAGGTTGTAGAAATTTACTGTATTGTAATGTACTATAATGGCAGAAAAAAAATATATACATACACGATTAAAAATTCAGGAAGCTTTTATGGTAAATGTTACTGTAAAATGTAGCGTTTACCGTACAGAAATTTTTTACAGTGAATTGTGCCGATAAAAAAATTGCGATTGCAGCGCCATTGGACCACGTGACTTACCGTGCGGTGCAGATGACACCCTATTTCCGCTCTCCTGATGTGTCTCATTTGGTACCGTGGATAATAAAGCAGTGTAAAAAAATTGGGTTCGCGTTCGATCCTTGTCGTTCGTATCTCGCGCTTTTTAATTCTCGTTTTCTCTTCCGTAAAATTTTGCAGCAAAAAATATTTCACGGTAAAAGTTACTGGCAACATGGATGCCAGTAACTTTTATCGTAAAATTTCAGGAAAATTTTTAATAGTGTAGCAAAGTGCCGTTCTTATTTATCAATAATAATAACAGTGAAAAAACATCCAGCCCCTGACGTTCATTTGAATTTAGACGTCTTTTATTAAAATTATGTTTTTAGCAATCACAATTTGCAACAGGACCCTACTCGTTGGATTTCGAGTTTCTACTAATGGAATGGAAAAGAAATTCGCACTCGTCGTATTGTGTTTGGTGATCTGCTAAATTAGGTGTACAAGGTAAATAATTTTTTTTTTTTTTTTGTGAAAAAAGTAATTAGGATACGAACATAAAGATTTGGTTATTTTTACCAATTTGCACCCGTACATTCATCATAAAAATTATATTTACAACGTATTTCATCATGGTATTTTTTATTTTCAACGAAAGGAATATGTAATCTGGAAATTTAGTACTTTGATGAAGTTTGTTACATTTATCTGCAGAGGTGTTTTTCTTAAAAAAACGTGATTTTACAAAAAAAAAAAAAAAAGAAAGAAAGAAAGAAATGAAACATTTTTTATGTAAATCTGCAAGCCTTGTGAAAAAAAAAACCAATTTATTAACACAAACCGCAGACGAATTGTAACCATGCAACGAAAATTAACTCCAAACTTTT
>JAXGGA010004317.1:0-80000 GCA_038373865.1 Uloborus plumipes
CATTCGAGATAAACATGAGATAAAACATTAAATTTGTGTTGTAAAAGCAGGGAAATTGAAAAATTTCGACATAGAGAGGTTTTCGAGCTAAGCAGGTTCGAGATAAACAGGCTCGACTGTATTTACAACTTGGGTACGTTATCACGTTTATTTGCATCTAAGCAATAAATATGAGCACTCCAGCGGAGGAATATGACAGCTACTTTGAAGCCGAAACTAAATGAGAAACATTATTTCTAGCTTTTCCACTTGATGATGCATTCGCATATTAGGTGATAAGAGTGAGGACAAATCGAAGATCACTACTTCTACCTTTCCAATTATTCAGACAAATGCAATATTTTACAACTTACTTAAGCTATCACATTTAATTGTATCTGAACAATAAACATGAGTTCATTAAAAAATGCACAAATTTAATTTTAAATATAACGCAAAAGAAATACGTCGATTGAAAATATCGCATTCGCACTGTTATACTTCTATTTTTATGCAAAATTACTTTCTTCTGGAAGATTAAACATTGATAGTGTCATTCATTATCTTAATATAATATTTCGGATTTGAATAATTAATGAATCATACTTTGGAGATCAGTTGTTGCATTTCTCAAGGACACTATAAACACATATGCCCTACTCACTTACACAAAGTATATTCAACTCATTTTCTCAAAACATGGCATAGATAGTGTTTACGTGGTCCTTTAAAACATATCTGAATACGTTCGGAGCCCTTTCTTAGAAAAACAAAATTTAGAAACTTTGTAATTGCATTTTTCGGTGTAATTTTAGTAAAAATTAATATTTAAAAAGATTTTTAAAAATATTTGTGGATAAAATTTTATATCTTTAGATCTCATCGAAGCTTTTTTTGGTAAAAATTTCTTCTAATTTACTACATTAATATTGTAACAAAAAAAAAACCATAATTAATAAATTTAGCTATTATGATTAAAATTTTGGTACATTTCTTAGATGATAGTATAGAAGTAAATATTGCAAAGTTTCACAAAAAAAAAGGAATCAGAATATTTGTTGCTATAATTTTTGAAGTGATCAATTTGACGCAAAAACTTATTCTGAGAAAAAAAAGCACTTCTCAGTTTGAAATTTTTTTACCATACATTATGCGCATCCAAAAAACCAATATTTCTGCTTCTAATGAAAACAGAAACTAAAATTTTCCAGTATTGTGAAGCTACGAAATTCCTTCATCCAATAAATGTGCTTCAAAAAGAAAAAAAAATTGTAATTTTGTCTAATATTGTCATTTCAACGCGTTGGGATATTTTAGTTTTAGGTATAAAAAAGTCTATACTCTAGTGAAAAGTATGTTTTTTTTTTTTTTTTTTGTTAAAGATGTTTCGCCGTTTTACAATGCAATTATCAAAATGTGGCGAAAACAATTTTTTCTCTGAATTAGTTTAAACTTCCATCTCAATTGTAAATATTTTATCTTTGTCTACCTTTTTCGACCTATTAGCCAGATAAGGATCTCTTCAACATTGTAAGAAGCTCTAAATAGAGCTTAAAAATATTTCAATGTATTTCCAACGTTTGATCTTTCAATTATAACAACAGAAATATAACAGTTAAAAATTTAAGGGCTTCTCCCTTTTACAATGCGATAATCTTAATGGGTTAAAGTAATTCTTTGTCCGTAAATGAATAAATTTTTACTTTAAGAGCCTTTTTCAACCTATTATTCAGAGATAAACGTATGCTCTTCAAAATTATAAAAATTGCCAGACAAAGAATTAAAATATAGTCCAATGCTTTTAAAAATGTTCAATAACAAGAAAGATCAGATTAAAATTTTAAGGATTTTGACTTTTAACAATAGAATTGTCATAATAGTGAAAACAATTTTTGTCTGTGAATGAATAAGTTTTGATTCTTATTTTAACTAATCATATTTTAGAGATAAGCACCATCTCTTCAACCATATAAAAATCATAAAACAAAGCTTTAAATAATTTTCCAATGTTTTAATTATAACAAAAAATATCTAACAGTTAAAAATTAAATGGTCCCGCCTTTTTACAAAGCATTTATCATAATGGTTGGACATTGGTCTGTAAATTGACTCTTAAAAATGTTGACTCTTACCGCAACTATTAATAATCTTCTATCGTATTTATCTTTTTACACCTATTATTTAGAGATAAAGTCTTCTCTTACATCTAATAGAAATCAAGCTTAAGAAAATAGACTAGTGTTTTCCCAATAAAGCTTCTTCTCTTCAACCTTATAATGAGACAAAGCTTTACAAACTATATTCAAATCTTTTAGCAATTTTCGACCATTTAATTATAACAGCAAAGATCTAACGGTTCAAAAATGAGGGCAGTGATGGTTTGATCTCAAAAGAGAGTACTTGTGAATGAACGAAAATGGACAATCTTAAAAGTTTCAACCGGTTTGAGAGGAGGGTAAACTGAAAAAAAAATTACACTTCTTATTCATTTCGTCTTTTGAATCGTCTCACAGACGAATTGCACTTTCTTTTTCTCATTTCGTTGAATTTGGGGCATGGAACGTTGCGGGAATTAAAACTCTTATCACTGTCTGTTACCCTCTTTTCCTACAATGGAAATATGATGAGACTTTTTACTCAAGAGACTCCTATTCATAAAGTCTAAAATGCGAAATATTTTAAATTGTTGGAGAAAATTCAGGATATATTTCAAGGGAAAAATTTAATTGCGCATAAATGTCATTTTAGTGAAACACATGTTTAAACGAAAGTGAAACAGGCACTTACAATGAACTTGTTTATCCAGAAAATAATTTGAGACATGGTTGTTATATGTATCGAGGGCGCTTAATGCAATGGTGGAAGTCTCACCTTTCGTTATTCCCCCTTATTCGAGATATACGCGATTGAAATGTAGCGTACAATGGTATATTTCAATGGTGCAAGTATAATTTATATGTGGATGCTCTTTTTGAGTTTTGATTTCGTCAAAAATTAGCCGTGTCGTGACATTTTTTTAACGGAGACCTTCCACAGCAAAGTCAAATCCAGCCTAATTCCGACTCATTAGCCCTGGTTACTCTATTTAATACATTTGCATGTTGCCATTACAAAAATGACGACATAAAAATATAATCGGGTCAGTAGCTTTGATGTTAAAAATACAGCCATTAAGGTATCGAACTTCACTTACTGACAGATTCAATGTGGCGAATTCCCCAGCAAAATATCCTTTAACAAATTTTTCATCCAAAACAACTCCTCGCAACCTATGGAGAAAAACGACTGTTTAGTTAACAGAAAATTATGAATGCATGAAAAATAGTCCCAAGTAATTAATCCTTCCAAGTTTCTTCAAATGGATAGTAATGTTAAGGTAAATAAACATAACGGAAACAGGTTATCTTACCAAAGAATGTGCAAAAAAATATTCGGCTTGATACTTTGGAAAAATGCAGTTAATGCAATCAATTTATTATTAAAGACATGCAGCAAGTCAGAAGGTTGATTTAATCGAAGGATGGCATTTTTTCCTCCAGTTAATAACACATTTTCTTTATAAACATATCGGTTGTCTGTAATTAATCACACGATTGGACATAAAAAGAAGAGAAAAGTTTTAAAGCACGTCCAAACATTAAAAATATTATCCAGCTTGTTTCACGTCGGGATTACCTTCTATTACTGCAATAATTTTAAATTACGTCTAAACGCAACAAAATATTATCCAGCTGTACAATGTCGAAATTACAATTAGTTACTACCCTCATTTCAAAGAACGTCAAACTTTAAAAAATATGGCAAGACATGTACCATCAAGACAACTACCATCCCTTATGGCACTCGTTTTAAAGTATGTCTAAACACTAATAGTATTCCAGCTTATACAATGTCAGAATTTGACATCCGACACGACACTAATATTCCTCTGATATGTACTTAAAAAGTCATGAAATTTGACGTCAAGAGATTTAATACTAAATAAACATTTTCTATTTATTGAAATGACATGTTTTGGCATTTGTCATGACGAACGAGATAACGCACTGAGCAAAAATGTATGTTTTATTAAATGTATTAGTAATTCATGAAAAACGCTTACTCCGATTTCATGTCCAAATAATACACATTAAACATTTTCATCAGAGACAATTTTAGATATATCTGTCAATGAAGCAAAAACATTTTAAACAAAAAAGATGCGAAAGACGTACTATAAAACAAATAAGTATCATTTTTCTCTCCTGGTAATGAACAAGTGTAATTATGCAAGAATTGTTTCTTGCTTTTTAATAGCAATCAAAAATTGTTATAGATTTCACTTTGTTGCGGCTTGGTGTTAACTTTAGTTGCTTGGGAACTTGTAGAAAGCGACACATATTGCAATGAGTGATGAGCGGTCACTATGAATGAATTTTTATTTAATGAAAGTGTGTTCCTTATATAAAACTCATTTAGAATATGCTTTCCAGTTTCTCTGCTTAAAGATATCTATTTTTAATACAGTTTTTTATCAGTACGTTTCTTTTTTTTAATAATACAGTAGCGCACATTTCTTACCACATAGATTTTTTGATCATTGCTTTGTGTATTGCTTACAACTGTTAAAATATTACCTGTTTTGTTTCGATATTGTATGAATAAAACATCTGAAAAGATGGCGTGAAATTTACACAAAACTTGAACTTTTTGATTTATCAAGTATAAAGCATAGAAATTGAAAGAAAAAAAATCGTTTTAAAAAATACTTCCAAATATGGTTATAGTGCTTGATTGCGAAAGTGTTCACGTATCAGAAACACATTCACTTTTATTTTAATCTGAGACAGATCATTGGTTTAACAAAGGCAATGCTGACCAATGATACGTATACAACGTAACCTACGATACGTTACACTAGTCAAAGTGTACAACACTTTTTGCTCGACTGCGAGATCTTTCATTCCTTAGCAAACATCGAATGTATTCAATTTCATACGCATCAGCATCACCGATTAATAAGCGCAGTGTTAACCAATTATATGGCACACGAGTGAAAGTGTACACTTTTTGCTTCATCACAAAAATTTTCATTTATCAGAAACACTTTGTTTTTATTTTTATTTCATTCGTTTCATAGGTTAATAAACGCAGTGTTAACTAATGATGTGTCACATGAGTGAAAGTGTACAAGTTTCGCTCGACTGCGAGATCTTCCATTTATTAATAAAACATTGAATGTTATTCAATTTCATTCGCATCAGCATCACTAATTAATTAACACAGTGTTAACCAATTATATAGCACACGAGATGAAAGTGTACACTTTTCGCTTCATCACTTTCATTTATCAGAAACACTTTGTTTTTAATTTTATTCCATTCGTTTCATAGGTTAATAAACGCAGTGTTAACTAATGATGTGTCACATGAGTGAAAGTGTACACGTTTCGCTCGACTGCGAGATCTTTCATTTATTAGTAAAACATTGAATGTTATTCAATTTCATTCGCATCAGCATCACTGATTAATTAACACAGTGTTAACCAATTATATAGCACACGAGATGAAAGTGTACACTTTTCGCTTCATCACATTCATTTATCAGAAACACTTTGTTTTTAATTTTATTCTATTCGTATCATAGGTTAATAAACGCAGTGTTAACTAATGATGCGTCACACGAGTAAAAGTGAACACTTTTCGCTTCATCGCAGAAAAAAAGCTTTCCTTTATCAGAAACCTCTTGATTTTATTTTAATTCCATTTGTATCATTAGTTAGTAAACGAAATGTTAACTAATGATGCGTCACATGAGTGAAAGTGCACACTTTCTGCACGTGTGCCTGATTTTTTTGATCGGTTTAGCTGTTGCATAGTAGCTACATTTAAAAAATGAGTCATTTACTTTTAAACTATAAGCTGGGTTATATTGGGCGAAGACTGCTTAGTTGAAAAAATGAGGCGAAAGGCAAAGTTCTGGTTGAGCTGTCTTAGTAAATATAGCCGAATAAAGATATAACTTGAAAAAAAGTTTGCAAGGGACTAGGGGTGCATGGCAATTTGATAGGGCTGTTTGAACTGTATATCAAAATTAAACGTGGCTCATTCTAATGATTTATTTATCATATGTAAATTTCTCCAACATTTCATTAAGAAGCAAAGTCACGATTTTGTAGTCACTCAATTAGCTTCTTTCTGATTACCTACATCCCGAAGCTCACAACTTGAACATCGGCAAACTCCTTCCTTGTAACCCTAAAACACGTGAATGCAATATTCTTTGCCGTTTGCGCTATTAATACGCTGGTTACCTCATTAATATGTTCCGCACAGAGAAAGGTACACGTCTGACTTGCTACAAAGTGCAATGTTTCAAATGTCCCCGTCGTATTCAATTCAGGATCAAACGTTCGGCTGGGAACGAGTGGCTTAAAAGATCTCATGCGTGTCTTGCACTCCATCTCAAGAAAACCGAAGGCCAACCCCATTTTACGACCTTTCACTTGATAGTTTGTGCACTAGCTACCCATGATGATGTGTAGAATTTTTTAAAGAACATTTATGCACCGTTTCATTTTTAGAATGGGAACGTCCTTTAGCACTTTCTAGGGTGCTTAGGAGTGGTGTTGACCACTAATCTATTACTAATGATTGATTTTTTGACAGTCGACAGCCTACTGGAGTTGACCTGACTTGTGTTGGATCTTTAAAGAGGATAAGCAACAACAACATAAAGACGTTAATAACTGTGGTATATATTCTAGAGCTGATGAGTCGGAAGGAAAAGCACCGACTCCATAACCTACCCCAAATCAGTCATCCAACTTATTCCGCAGATTGGGAGCTCGGAGCGAAAAGGACAGACTCCCGACTTTTTCTCGTTCTTCTTCAGATCTCGCGTTCCTTTTTATTTCCCATTTTGGAATTTCTCGGAGTGAGAGAAATTTAAAAGTGAGAAAGATGTTAAAACATCACTTCTACAGACAAGGTGTTTTTCAAAAAGCATGAAATCAGCATGAAATCAATGACAAAGAAGTTATACCGTACAATAAATATTGTCAAACTGTAATCATGTTTCTTCTTCATACATAGACAGAGCTTTTTGGAACTCATTATATACATATTTATCGATCCCTTTGCATGGATGGGATACTTTTGTGTAATATTTGCTAAAAATTTAAATTATCACTTTTATTTTCATACACTGTAACGTAAGAAACCACAATATACCACTATACCAATTCTCTGAAAAGATTGCTTGACACTGAAAAAATACTGATACGTACGAGTTATGAGTACTACCCGAAACAGGTACAAATCATTATTTTTAAGTATAAAGACGTTTTTCAGAAAGTGCAACGTTCGTGATAATGGATAAATGTCGTTAATTCGAACACGCTTAAAACGATTAACTGCTAAAACGAACTCCATTTCGTACTCGCGTTTATTGTCCGTTGGATAAGAAAAATGACTGTTAAGACGAATTGATTTTGAAGAGAACGTTTTAACCCCGTTTGATATGTATGAAATGCAATTAATCTACGGCCGCAACAAAGTTCGCAGAATATTCGTGCACACAAATAGAGGGAGAAAGCTCGTGAACATTTGAAAATCATTCAACGGGTGAAGTAGGAAGCTAACAGTGGAAAGAAAAGGAAAGAAGGGGAAAAAAAGTAATCTGCGATTGCTTCCGAATTCGAGCTAGCAGCTATTCGAGTGCCTAATAAATAGGAAAAGCTAATCATGCCAGTAGTCAACTTTCGATCAAGTTCTCGCTTGTTTTGCTGGAGGAAAACTCCGCCGTTACTGCTTTCATCTTTGACGCGAAACATTAACCTACTACGGCATCCTCCCACGTGATAAAGGTAAAAGAACTTGGGGCACAAATGGAGCACTGGAAGACTTTGATTTTGGCGACGGTCGGCCATTGTTTCTCGGTCACTGACCTCCCTCGCATTTTTGGTGGCCAGAGGTCAAGCTCATGGACTCACGTGGGGAATGACCTACTAAGGAGGAGGATTATTTTCCACGACTCCGACAATCCTTCGGCTCCGAGTCTGCAGATTTGTAGGCTCCGACTCTTGCTATTTTATAGCTAACGACTCCTTTACCTCGAAAACAGCTTCAAACACCGCGTAAGCATTAGTTGCGGCAGTGAGATGCCAAAATGAAACAGTTGTGATAACCAGAACAATTTAGCTGACCGGTGACTTGAAAAAAGGAAAGGTAAAAACCAGTTTTTTGAATAACAGCAAGTATTTCTAAAATTATGGTGTACCTCCCTCCAAAGGAAAAAAAAACTTAAAGAAATAATATACATGATGAAGAAAAGTTGTATTAAAATTATGTTAAAGAAAAAAAACTTATTAAAATATTTTACGGCCCAGATTCGAAATTATACGCTCTCCTTTATAAGTACGATGCTCTAACAACCGCGCCAATGCTTCTTCCTTTTCGGATGCTATTTATTGAAGTAATGTGTCATAAAAATAGAAAAAAAAAACGTTTTTTTGACGAAAAGGAAATCATTTTTGAAGTCGTTGGTCTGTTTCGTCAGTGGCTGGCACGATAAGTTTTACAATGGGGGGTAAATCTTGTAACTTGATAGATAAATAATTAAGATCTGGCTTGGTAACAGAAAACAGGCAAGAGAAATAATATATAAGATTGTTGGAGAACGACTCCTGTGTTTGGGGGCATTGAGGACATTTGTGAATATTGGTTGCGCTAATGTCAAACTTTTTGTGTTCGAATTGTTTTTTTATGCTATTGATTTCTCTAAATATAAGTTTAGGGGAGTTAAGATCTGCATAAAAAATACCATTTTCGTATTTATTGACTTTTTTTTTTTTTTTTGAACATCTTATTTCTGACTCACTTCTTTTCCTTCTTCAAACTTTTGAAACCTTAACTCTGCACCTCCTTTTGAGCATTTTTAGAGCTGGAAGTATGCATCTTGCAGAAAAAAAAAAGAACATCCTGTATATACCATCTTCAAATGCACAAAGGAACGCTAACACACACGCACAAAATATTTATGACAAAAAAAAAGAAGGAAATAACACACAGAACACCGGTGAGAATCCAACTCAAATCCTCCGGCATAACACTGAGGCCGTGATAAGACGACAATCAGTCCTGTAATGTTGTCAATTAACTACTCTTAAATGATAAAAATGTACTGGGTACAGAATAAACTTATGAACTTATCAACTGATGGGACTGGAGAATCCCGCTAGTAAAGAAAGGGTTAAATCAAAATTGTGAAACTTGAATTGCAAGATATTTTTTATCTTAATTTATTTATTTTTCTCATTTCTCTATTTATTAATGGAATTTTTATTTGCTTATATTACTTTTTTATTTATTTATATTATTATTATTTATTTATTCCTAGTTATTTTTTTATTTGTTTATTCGTATTTATTGTCCTACGTTGTCCTTGATTTTCTTGGCCTTTGATATTTTCGAGTAAGTAATAAATGCAGATTCAAAAATATAAATAATCATCACAAGTTGATTCCAAATCAGCCCTTATAGCGTCCCCATCCGTGGGTGCTATAAATCATGGCCAAATTTAGACTTCTTGGAAAACGGCACAATGACTTCTACATTTCAAACATTTGAAATCACCACTCTAGTCTATCTTAACTTCTTTGAGACTTTTAGAATGATTAACGAAGTAAAATTTCTGATAAAAACAAAGGTGTTGGAATTAAATAGTTGTAGTTTTGAAACATTTTTTAGTTTTTTCAAACGTTCTTTTTCTCATTTCGAATTTCTCTGTTCCAAAGAATCGTTGATTACTCCACGTTTCTAAAAGACAGTTTTGCATGCATTTCAAAGGCTTTTTCGTTCACAAAAAAAAAGAAAGAAAGAAAGAAAAAGAACACTCATAAGCCAAAGCACTAAATCGAAAATTATACTAAAATGCAAATCAAGCAATTACAAAAAAAAAAAAAAAAAGGATTATCTTACAGTTAAAACTATAATTACAACAATATACGAACAATAAACGAAAATTTCCATTTTAAGGATATAAAATACATATCAATAAATAAATTTAAATTCATGATTAGTATAAAATAGCGCCTTTTCGACAATCTACACTTCAGAAAAAAATCCGTTAAAAAGTTTAATGCTAAAAAAAAGATAGAAGATAATAATAGCAAATAATAACAAATAATTATAAGAATAAATTAGAGTGAAAAAATAAATCAGATGAGAAAAGTTTTACACGCTTGCCAAATAAAAAGAGAGTTAACAATTTTAATTAAGGAAAGGATTCTAAATTTTTCGCCAAAACATGTATATCTGTAGTTCTAACAATCTCAGAAGATTCAAAAGATTCCATTTAACGTGAAAAATCTGCTCTTTTGATTGGTATTAAAATTTGAAATGCATTAGCTTGTTTCTCCACCAAATTTAGAGAAATAATGTAAATTTCCTTTTAAAATAATGTCTCCGTTAATTAGTCCCGTAAAAATGAGACTGGGTCTAATGAATACTCAAAAGAAAATTCCGATATTTTTAATGCCTAGTTTGACTCGAAACTTCTGGCCTTCTTAGGAAATGGCAAAACAAACATTAATACGTTTGCATACTTAAGGATTTTTTTTTTTATTATTAAAAAGGCGTATGCCAACTGTGGTTTTTTTAAGGATCCTACAAAAGGGGAGCTGACTCATCCGACATTTTGGTTCCAAAAGGGCAAGTGGGGAACCACTGGTATCTACTCAAGTCGCGTTGAAAAAAATGGTTGCAAAGCTTGAGATGTAGCTCCCTAGATGATATTTGACTATTTTTATATGACAAAAACATTTTGTAAGCACAGGTTTAAACCAAATACAGTATGAAAATGGGCTTAATTACAGGAAACATATTTCCCAATTAGTTTTTAAATTTAAGATATAAGTTATCTATCTAGATTTACCAAATGTGGCGCTTTATCCATCTGATCATAGGTTATTTTACGCCAGAGCAACCAGGGACAATATTAACGAGTTTCCTAATACTCAAACAAATCTGGATCCAAAGCTGTCTTAGAACCAAAACGTCGGATAAGTCAGCCTGTCCTCTAAAGGAGCTCTAGGTTTTTTAGTTAAAGCAAAAAGCAATTTTTATAGTGAAAACAAATAATTTCCCACTTTGAGGGGGTAAAAAAGACAATTGAAACACGTTATTATAGCAAAAACAATTTGGTTTCTGAAAAGGGGTAACAAAAAACTTTTGAAAATCAAGAAAACGTTTTGGCTCTTCAAAAACTAAATAAATAAATAAAATAAAAAATAACAATTACGCTGAATTTTTTGAGATTATTTGAAAAGCAAATTCAGAAAACATTACTCACTGTTGAAGTGTTAATGACTGTCTATTATTCTCTTGGCATAAAATGCAACAAAATTGAGCTTAAAGTACTTTTCTTGAATAATAATTTCTTACTGAAAATCGAATTATTTCCTATTTATTTATTTTAAGCATGAATGTTTCTTTTGAAATATTAAACACAAGAAACGAATAAAGTGAGCAGAATGTAATAGGTTACTAGGTTCAGGTTTTTTGTCAAATTCAAAAAAAGAAATACAAGATAATTAAGTTGATAAAAATGAAAATATTAACCTTTTTGATTAAAAAGAATTATTGTAAATATGTAATATTTGTACTCGGAATGCACCGATTAATCGGCAGTACCGATTAATCGGTCACTACACCAATTAATCGGCGGAAAAATATTTTTAACACTATTTTTTACAGCATATTTACACCAAGAAACTATAATGAATAATTTTACAAATAGCGAAATGTCATTTTCTGCAATATTTACCATAGCATGTATGAAAGTGTACAGAGTAAAAACACAACAAATTCATACAGTGAGTAAAACTGAATGGAATATTAAAAGAAAATCCCTCACAGCTGATATTCAAATGACACTTTATGAAATAACTAAATTCCTGAACTTTTAAATTGGAATACGAAAACATGAGTATTTGATTTATTTATAATCCATCACATTTTTCTGATCAGATGGGGAAAAAATATGTTTTGAATGAAATTGCTTAAATGAAAGTGTAGTGAGTAATAAAAGCTAAAACAATAATTCAAAGAACCGTCACAGTGACCATAAATTTTTAATTCATTAACTTTCCTATTAATATTTAATATGCAACATATAGAATATGTTGCAACATTTTTCATATTTCGATACTTTTCTATTATAGCATAGTGATTTTAAATAACCTCTAACTTTACCAAATAATAAAAGTCTTTAATTAAGTGGCTACTAATAATTGAAAAATTAATTTTAATTAAAATCATTCGTAAATAAGAGTACTCGCCACAGCATCTTACTACTTTTTTTCGTTTACTTGTCTAGTTAGCATAATTAACAATGTATTAATTATGTTAAGTGTTAATGCAATTTTATTAACAATAATATGAAAATTGGTTCAAAGGAAGTGGATTAAATTTTTGAAATTATTTTGGGGAAATTAGGAAAAGAGAAAACAAATAAATCTTCTCTCAGAAATGAATTAGTAACTATTTCTAAAATGAGGAAAAAAAAAATGACGGTGAAATTGGTAGCATTAAAAATAATCATCCTGACCATTAATCGGCTAAACCGATTATCAACAACCGCTTATTCGGTTAATTTGCTTATCGGTGCATCCTTAAATTGTACATTCAAATATTATTCATATACACAAAGTTTGAATAATTGTACATTTAAATATTAACAACGAAATGCGATCAACTGATTATGACTTGAAAACTACTGAATGAGAAAAAAAGACAATAGAAGAGTCTTGTATTTTAACAGGAATGTATCCATGTAATGATGATAGAACACTGAAATTTAGAAGAGGGGGAGGGATTAAAAAGTGTTCATCGGGGATTAATGTCAGATCTTTTTTCCCTTTTCAGGAGTGAAAGTACTCCTTGGCGTTTTTAAGAGGAGTGATGCTCATTTTGGAGGACATAAAAGTATGAAAACGGTCGAGGACCAAAAGCAGTTTTTATAAAAGCAATATGCAGTTTAAAAATATAAGTAAAAATTAACTACTTAAAAGCATTTTGAAGCGGTACGTATTGAAATACCAATAGAAAGGAAGAAATAAAAATATTTAATGTCAGTTTATGATACAATAAGATGAAATTTTGATTTTGATCTCAAGATTAAAAGTATACACCTTATTTAATGCTTATAAACTAAACAATGACGCAGTTATTAGATAGAGTTTTAGAGCTACACGATTCATTTCCTATTCACCCCTTACCCCTATGTCTACATTGTTAATTACACGATAAAAAGTGAGTACATACACGTTTACCGATATCGAAAAAAATACATACTTCCGCAATAAGCTTAATAACGCTAAGGGAGATTTATTTTTAAAAAAGGATGAAAAAGCAATGAGTTGTTATACATTTATATGATGTAAAATACTGTTAGAATTCCATAAACATTGTCTGCATGAACAGCCATTTACTGATAAGTTATTCGATTCAGAATATGCAATAAATAGATAAGTAAAATAAGCTTTAAAGCTTTCAAGAGAATCTTGACGTTTAGGAAAATCACTATACTTTAGGCACGCATTAATATTTTTCTTCGATTTAGTTATGATTGAAATACACTAAAAATAATTGAACATTATCACTCAAATTCATCGTCATCAATGACTGTACAAGTATTTTTTTGCTGCAAGAGCAGTGATATCATCAAAATAAATAAGCACCCCAATTATAAAAGGATCGAGTCTAAAAGTTTTTTTTTTTCGGAAGTGTTTCTATATTGGAAAATGTCGAACTAGATAGCAAAACGCTAAGAAAGTTCCTCTCGAGTCCAATAGATGGCTCTGGCGTGTGAATAATGAGAAGAAATTTATTTCCCTCACGCACGTGCTTCCTTCCGCTGGGAGGATTTGGTACCAATTTCAAATGCATAAACGACGAAACGTGGGAAAAGTTAACTATTTCAAACACAAAAACCAGAAAGCGCAGTCAATGCTCGTTTTCTGAAGATCACAAAAATATAGCACGTCGATTCTTGGGCTGATATCGGGAAAATAAAGCCATTTTGAATCGGCAAAATTAATTGGAAAACAACAACCCCCTCAACAACTTTTAGGAAATATATTCATTTTTCAAAACCCCAAATAACTGGCCTAAGAAAAGCTTGCAGGTGTGATCATAATAATAAACAAAATGATAATGAAAACAATTTAAAAAAGTGAGGGTGATTAAGAGCCAGAAGAAATTAAGAGCCAGAAGAAATTAGACACCGCGGTCAATTAGTGCAGCAATATTAAATCAACAGTAGTGAAAATTTAGAAACCGTAGTCACTTGTCGTTTTCCATAACATTACAAAACATTTTATGTCTACTGCTGTGAAGATACTGGGACGCTTGCAGGTCTGATCGAAACATTTAATAAGATGCCAAAAAAAAAAAAAAAATGGAATGAATTAGAGAGGGACGGTCACTTAAGTTGAAATATAAAAGCTAGGGGTGATTAAGAGAGCGAGAGAAAAAAGTAGAAAACTGAATCAATTAGAAAGTAACGATAAATGAACAGTACTGAAAAATTAAAAACCATAGTCAATGTGGAGGGAACGCATGTTCTTTTATTGTTACGTTAAAATAATGTGTTACGAACTTCATGTATTACTCATAAATGTTTTTTAAAAAGTCGGGGTACATCAGACTATTGAAACACACAAGTAACAAAAGTTAAGGTGCTTTTAATCCTACATTGCTTTTTAATTGTGATTTCTATTCCGTTATAAGTCACATACATACGCACAGTAATTAAATCCTTTGGAAAATAGAACACTTGGAATGCTGTGAATGCTACATTAACAAGAGATATTATTAAAAAAAAAACAATAAATAAAAATCGATTTAAAACATAATTCACGTTCGATTAATAATAAGAAGAAAAATGTCAAAAAAATGTATGGAAGATATTGATATAAAAAGTGGTATGTTAAATTGAAACTGAAAAGTAACAGGGTTATTTCTCATTTGAACAAATCTAGTCCTTTAAATGACTGATTTCAATTTTATATCGTCCAGATGTATGGCAAGAAACAAAAAATAATTTATGATTTTAAGTATTATAAGAAATTTGTTGAATTGATGTGTTCGCGTTTGAAGTTACGTTTTCTGTCATACCCATTACGTACGGACATACATATTAAAAAAATTAACTCATGTTTCAATGAGTAGAAAGTAAGAAGTGCCCATTGTTGAAAATGAGAACCTGATGCTTTGATAAATATCAAATAGTGAAGTGCGAGAATGTGCTCATAGCTGAAAATATGAGAAACTCGTGTTTCGATGAATGCGAAAACGTGCTCATTGCAGAAAACGAGAAACTGATGTTTTATTGAGTATAAAATAGTGAAGCGCTAATAGTTTAAATGTGAAAAACTGACGACTTAACGATTATCAAATAGGAAAGGTGAGAATAGTTGAAAATATAACAAAGAGTCCACGTGAAAGCAAGTAGATGTAAGCAACACTCGACCTATTCACCGTCTTTCTGCGCATTCTATGGCACATAAGCATCAGCAATGAATCGAAAAACATTTAGCAAATACTTTTTTTCTTTTTCAATGGAAACACTTTCCAATATTTCTTCGGCATTAACGTGAGACTTCCATACTACACAACGCGTTCCGTACATTCTGCCTCATTACTGCAAAACTATGGAGCGCTAGGAGAAAACCTATTTACAGCAAGTTCAGCGTCGAACCGATGAACAAAAATAATGCATTCACTTCAAAACTAAGTCATTCACAGAAGGGAATATTTTGCAGCAATACATAAAACTAGTGCGTTCAGGCATTACAATAAAGGGTTATAATGACCATACTAATATTGTATTAACTACTAATATGTAATAATAATATTGCCGACAGCAATAGTCTTGTTTTAGACACTATTCAAGCAAAAAACAGAACAGATGCAAATGTAATTAATGAGACAAAAATAATTCAAAAAACTCAAATAATCTATAAACACAAGTAAGAAAGGATACGTACAAATATGCCGCGATACAAGACACTATACACTAAATATACGTGCAATGGTATATTGAAATAGAAAAGAAATACGCCAGACAAAAATCATTACTTTTCAATGTTTTTTAGATAAAATCTCGACAGAACTTAGAAATATAAATATTAAAAAAAAGAAAACAAAACGCAGGGATCATAGACGAAAGCGTGTACATAATTATAAACATCCGAACAATATTGCATTCACTTCATTGCAGAAATAAATAATTTATAAATCCGACGAAGCATAATAATACTCATTTATTTTTACATGTCAAGCAATACACAACATGATATATATAATCAGCAGTTTACCCACAAAAGTGTCGTTTCTTTAGGCAAAGTATACATTATTTAACGCATTTAAAATCATTTATATCCTAACTCATTGTGAACTTATGCAATGATTTTCATTTTTCGTCAACATTAATAAGCCTTCTAAAGTAAATTGTAGAATGACTTTCAAGTAAAATGATAAAACGGGCTCAAAACAATATGAAATAATGATCGAACTGATTGAAAATTGGCATTCACCAACTAAATAAAATGTAACATGCTACTTTTTCCAATTGTTTAGTCATTAAAGCAAAGAAGCGTGTTTTTCACATCACAAAGCGCATTTTTACAATGGAATATTTGTGACCTACGAGCAAAAATATTAATATATACGTTCACACATTTTTTCACTTGCACAATCATCTCAATAACGTGTGTCGTTGATGCAAATATGAAAGGAAAAGTAAATGCATGAAAGTTAAACATTTTAAACAGGGATCGTTTCTTTTTCCCCTTAAAAGAAGAATTGGGAATATTTTATAAGTTGACTTTTAATACCAAAACTTAAAAAAAATAATAAACTAAAAAAAAACATTTTTTTAAAGAAATAAACAACATACACTTTCCAATGATCTATTAGCTAATCTTAGAAATTATTTCAAAAACGACTTATGTATCATTCCTTAAACCCTAGTCAAAGTAAAGTTTCCGAATTCTTACATGTCATGAGAGAAATTGTAAAAATTTGATGAACTTAAAATCTTCGTAAACACTTAAAACTTGACTCAAAACAAAAAAAAGATAGAAATGATGTATTAATTAAAAAAAATTAACAAAAGACAAAGACTAACGCGTCATTCCTTAAATCCCTTCAAAGGTAAACTGTTTCTGAACTCTCGCATTTCGTGAGAGAAATTGTGAATGATGAAATTAAATCTTCGTAAACACTTAAATCTTAACTCAAAAACAAAAGGGTGTAATGTCAAAAAGTCTTGCAAAAAATTTCAGAAAAGACAAAGACTTACGCATTATTCCTTAAAACCCCGCAAAAATAAAGTCTTCGGAACTCTCACATGTGTAAAAGAAATTGTTTGAATTGGATGAAATGAAATCTTCATCAACACTTAAATCTTGACTCAAAACCAATTTTGATCCAAAAAAATCCGGCGCCGACCATCAGGAAAAGTTTTGGATTGGAAAGGAATCTGACGAAAGTGACAAGTAACCAAAAATAGAACTTACCTCCAGTAGGAACTCGAGTCCTGCCAATCTGTGGCCATCCATCGGAGTAGACACAACGTGCGTGTGTAGGCAGCGCTTGCGCAGAGAGCCCTTTCGCGACGTCACGCGGCGACGGCCAATCAGAGCCGAGAGCTCCTTGGCTGACTTTGGGTCAGGTTCCACCACAGGTGAATTTTTTTTCCTGCCCGAATTGGCGAGACATCGCCGTTTTTTCCTTTCGCCAAATGGAAGGAACGGTGCAAGGCGAAGGTCTGGGTCAGCACTTGGAGCGCGACGAGAAATAATACGTGGGTTGCTCTACAAAAGATTTTTTTTTTTTTTACGATTCCACACAAATGGGATGGAAACATGCTTTTTACGCACTTCAGTCTACAGAGTGGATTATGTGGCTACAAACATAGGAACCGTAATTCCTTTTCTTTAAATGCCACAATATTTGATAAATAGCTTTTTTTTTTTTTTACTCCTAAACATTCGCAGCCGGTTTTTTTTTAACGCCTTCCTTCGGAACACTCGATTTTCATGGACGATATATCCGACTAAGATTTTTCCCGACTTATTTACAATTGTGTTGCACAGTAATCCCTCGATACATCGCGCCTCGTTATATCGTTCATTCGGTTATATCACGCTTTCCTTTGTTTTTGAAAAGAATACAATTTTTTTTTTAAATGTTTGCTTTGCATTTTGAATCACAGGGAGAAAAAAGTTTTCTCCCATTCAATTGTTAAAAAAAAGTATTTTCTTCTTGGTTTTTTTTTTTTTAACCTATGGACAAAACTGGCGTATTTTCCATGTAGTTATTTCGTGGCAGTTTATCTTCCGATTCGTATTTCAGCATAAAACAATAAACATATTTTTACTGTATTTATTTATTTATTTTTCAGTTTAAAAGAAAAATTAGTAGATTAACTGCCTTTTGTTTATATAAACTTGTTTTTTTTGCGGTCGTTAATGTTGTTCCTTTTTATGTTAACTGAATATTTAATGTTTTTAATGACTTTGGTTATATCGCGCTTTTTTATATCTACCAATTGTCACAAGTGGTTATTAAATTTAATTTATTTTTATCAGCATTTAATTTACTTCCCAAAATTTTAGAATATACAAAAAAAGAAAAGAGGAAAAAAAAAAAAACTCCCACCAACTTATTATAGTTTTACAAAAGAATGTATCATTACATTAAGGTGACCCTTAAAAAATTAACTTTTAAAGTGTTAATGAGGCACCCTCCCATTTTGGTTTGTGCCCTAAAATACGACTGCCATGAAAATTTCAGACTTATAAAATAATTTTTAGGGGACGCTTCAATGGGACGGATTTTTATAAGAAAACATTGTAGGTATTATCGACATCCAGTCATTGTATAACAGTTAGACATCGCTTCAGCAGTTTACGAAAGAATTAGAAATCTTGGAATAGTTATTAATCTTAAGGGAAAATTGTGATAATAAATAATACGATGGATCTCTCAATAATTATTGTCTCTAAAATAATTATTGAGAGAGATTATTTGAGAAGAAATTTTCATAATTTCTTATGAAAAACGGTGTTGCGGTGAAAAACGGTTTGCTGCTGTTGCAAAAAAAGTCTTGACTTGATACAATTATATAGATAGTACACGATTAACAGGATGCGTAAGATTCGTGTAGATTTTAGATCTACAAGGTAAACACATTGCCTGGACCAAATTTGATTTAAAAAAAAAAGAAATCCTCTCCTTCATACGTTTTAGATGTAACCTAGCTTGCTTCTGTTAATAGGTTTACTCGATGTATTGGCGCATGCGCCGTTTGCAACAATGAGCGATTTTTGTTTTGTTTTTTTTAATTTTAGCGTTAAAAAAAAAGAAGAATAAATAAAGAAATTCACATATCGTTGTCATTTTAAGTTATAGATTTAATGAATGCGAGTGTTATTAAGCTATTAGTGTGTGTTATTAAGCTAAGGTCACACTAGTAGATTTTAGCATTATCTAGTATATTTTTACCTTTTTTTTTTTTTTTTTTTTCGCTTATCCGCGGTTTCCGTGCCGTCCTTGATAATCTTGAGCTTATCGTATTTCAATTAAAATACTACGTTTTATCGATACAAATATTCAATAAATAATAAAATATTCAGATATTCAATATAATTCAATCTTTTCACGAATTGAATAAAAATCGAACAAAACTCCATGAACTCAAGGTCACTACTGAAAATCCAATTTACTTTTCTGGGGGTGGGGGACTTCCCTTCCGATAAAAGTGTAGCCTTAGAGTCTTCAGATCTTATTTAAGTCCGTAAATGCTATGAGTTCCCATGAAAATGAAGCCCCAGTTGCGAGGGTAAAAGTCAAAAAACATAACATCTAACAATAAGAAAATGAGCGCAATAAATGCATAACACATTGCATACAGTTGCTTCGGAGCTTTTGTCGAATGTCTTTTCATTCGTAAGATCGCTTTGGAATTGAAAAAAAAAGGTTCCTTTGTAACCCCGAAACCTATGTATACAATTTCTTCTGCGTATTTATGTCTTACAAAGTTGCTTAATTTTCCTTAATTTGTTTCTGGGTTTGTAATGTAGAAAAAGATTTGCTTTCGTCATCCGAAAAATCAGGCTTACTTTTGAATATTTTATCAGATGAACCATTTTGTACATTAAAAAAGGAGGATCCACGAAATTTGAAAACCACGTTGTATGCATGCACTACATTGGCGCACAAGTATTTGAAACGAAAAATGAAAAAATCGATTTAATCAATCCAAACTATTTTTATCTGTAAATGATTCTACTATGATGTTGTTGTTGTTGTGTCCTTGGACATAGTGGGAGCCATTGCTTCGAGAGGTTGGACTTCTTTATTTACATACAACAAAGATTCAAAGCAAAGAGAAGGAACTAACACACAGGGGGAATCAATCGGCTTACGAAGCGAAGCTTCTACCAGTCAACGGGAATCTCCCAAAAAGATGCAACTGTACCATTTACTATACTTTGGTTTATTTTTTCGAAATTTTAAATTATTTCTAAAAAAGTATAAACACACTTACAAAGCATATTTGAATAAAATGACCTTGGTTTGCTATAAAGGTAAGTTAGCATCAGTCGGCGGCCAGTGTGAAGAAACTTACTAGTTTCAAATTCAAGGATATATATATATATATATATATATATATATATATATATATATATATATATATATATATATACACTGAAGTGACAAAAGTCATGGGATAGCAATATGCAAATTTTCAGATGGCAGTAGCATCGCATAGAACAGGTATAAATGCGCAGTGCTTTTACAGAGCTTTCATTTCTGTTCAAGTTATTCATGTGAAGAGGTTTTAACGTGATGATGACCGCACGACGTGAATTAACAGACTTTGAACGCGGAATGTTAGTTGGAGCTAGACGCATGGGTCATGCCATTTCGGAAATCGTTAGAGAATTCAACATTCCCAGATCCACTGTGTCAAGAGTGTGCCGAGAGTATGAAATTTCAGGCATAACATCCCACCATGGACAGCGCAGTGGTCGACCGCCTGCACTTAAAGATCGAGACCGGCGACGTCTGCAAAGAGTCGTAAATTCTAACAGACAAGCAACACTGCGTCAAATCACCGTAGAAATCAATGTGGGACGTACAATGGACGTGTCTGCTAGAACTGTGCGGAGAAATTTGGATTTCTTGGGCTATTCCAGCAGAAGACCGACTCGAGTGCCTTTACTGACAGAACGACATCGCTTGCAGCGACTCTCGTGGGCACGTGAGCATATCGGTTGGTCCCTAGATGAATGGAAAACCGTGGCCTGGTCCGATGAGTCACGATTTCAGCTGGTAAGAGCCGATGGTAGGGTTCGAGTGTGGCGCAGACCCCACGAAGCCATGGACCCAAACTGTCAGCAAGGCACTGTTCAAGCTGGTGGTGGCTCCGTAATGGTGTGGGCTGTTTTTTCATGGCATGGACTTGGTCCTCTAGTGCGACTGGACCGAACATTGACTGGAAATGCTTATGTGCAGCTACTTGGAGATCACTTGCAGCCATTCATGGACTTCATGTACCCAAACAACGATGGGATTTTTATGGATGACAATGCGCCATGTCACCGGGCCACAACTGTTCGCAATTGGTTTGAAGAAAATTCTGGACAATTCCAACGAATGATTTGGCCACCTAGATCGCCCGACATGAATCCCATTGAGCATTTATGGGACACCATCGAGAGGTCTGTTCGTGCCCAAAATCCTGCCCCATCAACGCTTTCACAATTATGGACGTCTATCGAGACAGCATGGCTCAATATTCCTGCAGAAGACTTCCAACGACTTGTTGAGTCCATGCCACGTCGAGTTGTTGCACTTCGCCGGGCAAAAGGAGGGCCGACACGATATTAAGAGGTATCCCATGACTTTTGTCACTTCAGTGTATATATATATATATATATATATATATATATATATTGTATATATATATATATTGTATATATATATACTATAGTATAACGATTTGTTTATTAATTCTTCTTCGATAGAAAAAAAGTTCTGTTTTAATAATAACTTGCTTTGGTCATTATGGCGATGTTTCTCAGTAATATAGTGCACTATTATACCACTTTGGTTAAATTATACAAGGTTTAGCAATCAACTATCTTAAAACGCTAAAAAAATATATTTTATCACCACATTCGAAGTAAATTAGTTCGTTAATATTTTTATTTTTTTAAAGTAGATTTTTCAGGGCTTTTTAAAAACATTTTAAAGCAATTTCGAGGTTTTTGCGTGTAAAAACTTTAGTAGGGGGCAGTGGCGTTTCCAGGATTTTTCCAGGTGGGGGTAGTTCGATCTGCCGACGATTTTTAATACGTGTGTGAAAAAATAAATATGGGGCCACGGTGGCCTAGAGGTAGAGTATTCCCCTCGTAAGTAGGTGGTCGCGGGTTCGTTCGAGTCCCGCTTCGCCCCTTTTCTACCTCTTTGTGCCGTTAATCTGTCCTGTCCTTGTCTGGAGGCAAGGCGCATAGTACGCACTCTTCATGTATGTCGAAGCTGATGGCTTCTGTAAAGTAATAATACAGTGAACTCTCACTTATACGCTGGCCCTAGGGACCAATATAAAAAGGCGCATAAGTGAGAGAGACGTATAAGTGAACAAGCATATTTAAAGAACTAAAACGCAACATAGTTTCTAATGGGAGAATAAATAAGAATGTTTCGAAAAGGGAAATATAACTACGGTTTTACAATTGGCTGTAACGTAACTACAATGATAATGAGGAAACAAAAATTGTAGCATACCTAATTACAAACTGTTCCCTTTAAAATGACGCATAATAGATAATTGTCCCTCTCCGAACTCTAGTTCATGCGGAAAAGATGCCTACCGTGAGCAAATAAAAACGAAAGATTAAAGAGGAAAGTGAAGAAAAATGTTTATTTTCTAAAGAAAATGAACTAAATTTTTTACATTTTAGGGAAAATTCGGCGCATAAGTAAAATATTTATCTTTAGAGCGACGCATAAACGAATGATACTATCATTCTTTTGCTATGGAAGATGCTGGGACCATTCAAAATCGTTGTATAAGTGAAAAAGGCGTATAAATGAGGCGTCGTATAAGTGAGAGTTCACTGTAATAAATTTTTAAGTTTTTCTCTATGAAATGTGGCGGATACAGCACCGGGTGGGGGCAAACAACTACTTCTGCAAGAGAAGAAAATGAAAAAACGAAAGCAAATAGCATCGGGGAATAGGTCAAACCCCGAGAGAAACTCCGCTTTGGAAACACGTGTTGGACGAATCGCCAAACGAGAGCAGAGGAGCAGATCTGGACCACTGACCTCTAAACGGCGCGCGGAACGGGACTTGGCGCGACGCTTGGCGATTCTCACGGCGATCGTTTGATTTATTGTTCGAAGAGAGGTGCTCTCCCCCCGGGCGCGGGTTCTTACTTTCGTTTTTAATTCGGCTCGCTTCGAAGGAAATCATTTTCCGCATTGATGCAGCTCTGCGGAAACGGCTAAAATTACGCTCGCACAAATTATGTCAATGTTGTGGCGCTCACTTTTAAATGTAGCTTCTAATAAGCTGCTGCAAGAAGCGAATTAAGAAAAAGCGTTTGTTGTCTCTCTCTCTGCAAAATATTTCATCTTTATTGAGCTAACGTTTCAATGAAGTATCCGACTCGGTTGAAATGGTCCTCGGTTTTGGACCAAAATGTACTTTTCTACGAACAGTTTTATTGAAAGTCGCGTTTTTAAAAGCTACAGTGGACAAAAAAAAAAAAAAAAAAAAAAAAATTCAATTATTGATCTATGTGTCTAAAACTTTGTGTGCATGTTTTTTTGTATATTTACTACATCTAAAAGCATTAACAAAAATGGTGCAAAAACAATGAATACTTTTTCTAAAATTAAAATTAAAATTTTTTTTTAAACAAATTTTCAAATTCTCCATGCGTCACAATTTTTTTTCAAACTTTGAATTTCCACTTAATTTCCAATGATTAGGCATGATTGCATAAATCTATACTGAAAATGAAAATTTTCAGCTGAAAAATTCATATAAATTTTCATTTTCAGCCGTCTTTTATAAACTATCACGTTAAACATTGCATGTAATGCATAGATGAATGCAATTATACCTAATGATTGGAAATTCAAAGTTAGAAAAAAAATTGTGACGCATGGAGAATTTTGAAATTTTGTTAAAAAAATTTTAATTTGAAATTTCAAAAAAAAAAAGTATTAATTCTTTTTGCATCAATTTGTTTTTTTTTTATGCTTTTAGATATAGTAAATATACAATAATACAAGCATACAAAGATCAATAATTGAAAAAAATCATTTTTTGTGTCCACTGTAGCCTTAAGATTGTATGACAGCTTAGTTTTTTAATGCACATGAATTAAATCTCAAGTTATAAGCATTTGAATAATAAGTTTCTGCAGTAATAGTAATAATGCCTGCTGCCTAATCTTTATTTACGTTTTTGAAGAACTGCATTTGCGACCGAGACTGCCTACGGAAAACATGGTTTTTTACGAGCAATGACGCCGAGGGACACCCTTCCGGAGGGTGACACCCAAAATGTATCATAGGGCTTCTGAAAAATATCAATATTTGCTTTCTGAAATTTCCATCAAATATTTAAAGTTTCATATAATCAACGCAACCCAGGAGCATCTATTCGGGGGGGCGAGTGGGGGGGGAATATGCACCGCGTGACGTCTTTTGGAGGGTGACTGCCAAAATATATTTAACAATTTTGAAAAATATAAGCGCATCGTTTCTGAAATTTCACGTAATACTTTAAGTTATGCATAATTTATCAAACACTGTAGCACTGGAGGGGAAGGGTAGTTCGCCAAGAGTGCTGGGGGTGACACCCAAATGAATTTAAGAGTTTGTAAAAAATACTGCTAGTTGAGTTATGAATCCCCTCTTCCCCTCCAATGTTTTAAAATATATTTAATCGATGTTACATAAATGTTCCATATTTTCTTTTTCATTTCAAGTTCACCTCTCTCTCTCTCTCTCTCTCTCTCTCTCTCTCTCACCATATTCTCGAAACTCCTTTTATTACAATTCCTATCCGTTCAGACAGAAAAGACTTTACCTTGAAATGGAGACATGAAACCGTGTTTTAGCAAGTTACTCGATTTGTTTATTATTATTTTTCATATTTTATAGCCTCTTAAAACATTAGAACTGTGAGGAACGTTAACATGTTTATGCATGCGGCGTAGCTTTTCCTCTCGTTTGAGACGGGAAAAGGGATAGAAACATAACGAATTTATTTTGCAGTTAAGAATAAGTTTTACACCCAGAGAAGATGCATTTGAAAATATCTGTTTTTGATATTCATTTGAATATTCGTGTGGGCGTTGATGAATAGGAATTTGAATAAAAAAACTGGCAAGCAATTTTCTTTTTTTGTTTTTTAATGAGCTCCTTTGCCTTATAAGGTACTGTCTGATATTTTCTCACGCGACTTCCCTCGAATGTCTCTTCTGATTTTCTCGAAATGCAAAACAACATTCAACTAGGAAGTAGCAAGTGCACAAAAAATGAAGGCATCCAGAGGAGGACCCAGAAGTTTTAGTAGCGAGTGTTCGGTATCAGTTAAAGGGGAAGGAAAACGGAACATGCAAAATTTAAGCTATCTTCGAAGTATCATACAATATTTCACAGAAAGTAATATTTTTATAATGTTCTGTTAAATTAACCATTTATTTATTTTGGTCAAAATTTTACCGGGAAAAATTTAATTTGCAATTTATAAACGGTCTACATGTAATCAATAATGGAATTATAAAATTCTTAAAATAAGTAAAATTTAGCTGTTCTAACATATTATAAAGGTAAAATTTTTGTTTGAATGAAATCAAGACTGATAATGGCTGTGCAGCTGATAAAATGTTTCTTATCACAGGGGGTCAGATGACCCTTTGATCCCCCCCCCCTCCCCTGAATCCGCGATTGAAGGCATCGGGAAGTGCGCCTCTTAAACCTTTCTCCCCGTTTTTTCCAAATGGAAGCGTTCGTGGCTACCAGGCGCAGAGTTTGAAAACAGACAGTATGGCTTGACCAAGTTAAGGAGTTCAGGAGGGAGCAGTCTCCCCCTTCCCCGACTCAAAGAATTTGATGTATTCACATATACCTCGTGAAATTTTAAACTCCTTGTAAGCGTCAATTAATTTTACTTGTAATTAAGTGTCAACTACGAACTGACCAAAAAGCTAGATCGTTACACACTTTCGTCACTAGATTTCTGAATCTGTTCACCATTTCTATTAAAGAGTTCAATGCATTTTTTACGACTTTTTTTTACAATTCTATGTGTTTGTGCTTGTCGGTGAAGTTAGAAATAAATTCTTTATCTAAAGAAGAGAAACGAGGAACTACGTGCAAGTCTTCCACTAATAAGTACCAAACCCATATTTTATCGTTTTACTGTAATGGGCTAAAGTAACCCCCTAGGGTCCAAGTAACCCTCATTCACGGTAATAAATGGCTGCTGAAATGTACGTATTAAACATTTTTTAGGAACAAAAAAGTATTCATTATATTGTAGAAACCAAGCTGCAGTTTAAATAAAAATGACTGGGAAAATAAATGATAAGTAAAAGAGGCGCCGTTGACATATTTACAATTCTATTTTTTAATGAAAATATCACATAGAAAATCATAGAAAAGTAAAAGTAGAGAAAAATGCCTAAGCAGCCGAAATATGCTTCTAATAGAAATATAAGGTAAAAGATGGGGGAGTTAAAGGATTGCAGGGGTGGAAAATTAAAAATCAATTTCTGGAGCAGTTTGGGAGCAGGTTAGATTGAATTTTGGTGCAGCAATTTGTTGTTTCATAAGAGGTCCAAATAACACTTTTAAAAGGTTAACGAACTGTTTAACATTATTTCGTACAAATTGCCATGCAATATATATTATATTACACACACGCATATTCACTTTCAGAAATTTTTCATACTTAAGAAATTCGGATAATATTTGAAAATTTTCTCAGCAGGTTGTCAACATAAATCACAATCATGAAAATGTTTCCCAATTTCATTGAAGTCAAAAGTTAGTAAATTATATTTTACATTTCTTTTTAGAAAGGATAAAAGAAAAAAAATACTTGAGATGAATTTACATATTGAAAAATAATGATAATTTAAAAACAAAAATCTGATTTAATATCTTAAATATTTCTATTGTAAAAATTTTTGAAAATGATTGAAGTATTTTACAAGATGCGAAAAATAGAAACCTCAGGCACAGATGTTATTAAAAAGAAAAAAAAAAACTTCTAATCTTCAAAGTGGAGATGAGCCGAAGTATTAGATGCTTCTAATGCTTCGGCCGTTTCGGTTACTTCGGCCTATAATAATTTATATTGTTTTCATTTAACAACTACAATATAATTCCATAAAATAGTGTCCTTTAAACTATATACTATTATACAGTATACTAAAACATAGAAGAAAATTATATTTAAATAAACTGATTGTGTGCACTGAACCTTGACTTGAAAGTTCTTACGGTTAGTTAATAATTATATAAACAACTTTAGTTGCTTTAAAATGAATCTAGTGAAACGTGACTTTCTTACACATTTTTAGTGCTGACACTTAGATATAAAAATGCCAGTTTTTAGCCTTTACCAGGCCAAGTTTTTTTTAAAGTCATGTTTTATTTAATAAAGTTATAGGTGTAAAATTTCAGTTTTTCCTAAATTTATTAATACGTTAACAAAACGTAACCTCTTTTTTATATATTGATACTTCGTTTCTCTGAAGATTATCAATAATAGTTCAAGATTATAAATTATCCTGAGAATTTACAAAAAAGTAAATGGAAGCTGCATTTTTATTTATTTTTTATTGAGCTAAATATGAAGACAGTTCCCATTTCTTGCACATCCACTTTTGATGAACTACATTAAGTTTCGATTTCATTTATTACTTCAAGGGAAAAGCTTACTTTCAATTCAATTCTTTTTGAATTAAACATTTCCAAAACTGAACGTATTAAATATTTTTTTTTCAACAAAGAAATAGTGAAAATTAAGGAAAAGTGCATGTTTATGACTCTAACTAGTTTAAATTAATTCCGAGATTTTTAAATTAAGAATATTCAGATATATATCACAATATTAAGGTATAATGTAACCAGAGTTAATTTCTAGTTAAATTATTCTGTGATTTAATATTTGATCACATCATTTGGTTTTATTATGAGCATCAACTTAAATAACTGTTTTCATATTCCAAAATTAATGCCTCATATTACTTATTTCCACTGAAAAAACATTAGAGCTGTCTTTTCTGGTACTACCAGTAAAAAGCAATTCTTTAACTAGTGAAATAAATTCAAAAATGAGACAAAAGTTTGTGTAAGGAATAATAAAATGTATGGAGAATAGTATATTGTATGCATTTATTAATGGTATTCAATGTGAAGACTTCAATATCGTCGCCACCATGCTAAACTAACGAATGTGAAAATTGGCAATTTTCAGGAGAGCCAAAACACTGCATATAACTTTTTCCCACCTGACGTGTTTGGTTATTTTCAATTTTTAAACTTTTATAGATATCTTTAAGTGTAAAAGTATTGTTCGAAGGTATTATTTTAATTTTAATTATTTGTAAAATTTGAACTTGAAAAACGAACTTGAAAAACGCGATTTTTCACATTCGTTAGTTTAGCATGGTGGCGACGATATGTGCACCAGCCGAAGCTTCGGTCATTAGTTGGCTGAAGCTTTGGTATTCAGCGCTTCAACTAAGCTGCGCTTCGCGCTATTTCTGATTATAAGATTTATAAAATGCAAATGGCAGCTAATTTCTAGTACTATATTATTTGATCATATCAGTTGGTTTTATTATAAACATCAACTTAACTATAGAACATGCTTTTTATATTCCATATAATGCTCAGTCTTTTATTTCAATAAAAACCCCAGAAATGTCCTTTTTTTCTTGTACTACCAGTACAAAACAAAAATAAATACTTTAATTGGTGAAATTAATTTGAAACTCAGTCATTACGCTAAAACTGCTGTGTAACAGTCCGAATATTAAAACATATGAAGTATAGTATAATATTGCATGCATTTATTAATTGTTCAATGCTAAAACTTCAAATATGTGCAAAAGCCGACGCTTCGCATTCGACTTGATGGAGCAGTAGCAAAGCTAAAAAATGAAATTTCGTTGAGAGCGACGGTAGTTTCAGCTCGTAGAAGGCCAAGAGCATCCATCTATCAGGTGTGGGGCTGCTAGCTTCAACCGCTCCGGTCAATTTTGAAGATTGCTTACATGTAAATATGCCCATTGATGTTAGTGTAACTCTTTTAATTTTAATTTGTGAAAAGAGCATGAAAGTAATGCTTCCTTTGTTTCGATTTGTTGTTATCTCTTTTTATACTTGTTAACTTAATAAGGTGTTACAATTATTATTTAGCTACAAAACTTTCTTCTTCTTGATTAAATAAAACATTACATTTACATTAAATAGAAAATTTAGAGCAGAAAAGTCCGATTCTTCGCTGGTTTCCTTATTTTGACGAATGCCGATTTTAATACTGTTTGAAATAAAAGCCTGAATTTCTGCTGAAGAAGCATTATATGATTTTCTGTTGTAGCATTTGAAAGCTAGTAAAATGCGCTTAGTAGATTGACCTGGGTGTAGCTCATGCAGTTGTTTTGAATAAAAGGATTGAAAACTTTGGTGCTATTTTAATTTTGTGTGCTTTCAATGTTTCAAAGCTTGTAGCTCGCTGTTAAATGCGACTATCTTCATGGAAGAAAAGTTATTTTGTAGGGTTTAGTCTGTTCTGTCCAAATATGTCTTTTTTTTTGTGTGTAGGTCTTACAGGAATTTCAGAAATCGGTATTTTTCTCGGAATTTCGTTTTTTCATTCATTTTTCTCTTATCTACTATAACTCGGTTACGGTTAAGAATAGGACACGACAATGGGTGGTTCTATGTCACGCATGGGTTGTTCTATCACCCCCCTTTCGTTTGGCAGATTAGGTCAAATTCACCCTGTGTATAGATTGAAATCGGGTCCATCCTCCCAGAGCAGGATTAAGGATTTGAAGTCCCATAGGCGTTTTAAGTGATGGGGCCCCCCTCTACACACATTTCATAAAAAATTAAAATATTTTGCGTAGAAATTTCAAACATAATACTTGTTTTTCGTCAAAGGTAAGGGGGGAGGAGGTGTTGTTAAGCCTTTCGGCAGCAATGAAGAAAGCGGAAAGGAAGGAAGAAAAAAAACCCGCTGTGGCTCGTTCTTTTTTCTTTCTTTCTTTCTTTTTTTTCTTTTTTTTTGAATTTAGAAACGAGAACGTTTTTCAACTTCAGATATTAATTTAGGGATTTCTCAGCGTCCCTTAGAACCTCGAGGCCTGTAGGCAACTATCTAAGTTGCCTATTTAATAATCCGACCCTGCATTATCTTGTAAATGTACATAAAATAAATTTCTAGTTGAATTCAGTAAATTATCGTTATTCCTACAGCTCGATCCAATATGTTACGAGGGTTGCTACTTATTTTTCTGGCCTTGGCAATAAAAAGTATTGCTATGTGATAGCTGATGATTCCAAACGAAAGTTTGATATTTTTAACCATAATTCCTCTAGAAAGTTTTGCCTTTTGGCGAGATTTGTGTTTTTTTAAGTAAGTTAAAAAATTCTTCGCAGCCAAAAAAAAAAAGGAATTGTCTCGTGAACATTTGTGTGTAGCTACTTTTCCTCGCTTTCGACATGAATTATTAAGACAAGTGTGTATCGAAGAACTTAATTTTTTATCAAGTATTGCAGCACCATCCTATAGCTATGGAAAAAACTTGAATAACCAAGTAATTCCTGGTCGAGACCCGCTTCCGGACAAACTTCATAAAGGTCGTAAAAAACGATAGTTGTGCCAGAAAATGTCGATATTGCTAGTGAATTGATGAAGCATGACCTTAGTGTATCATATTGTGAGATTGAGGTATCTTTGAGCATTAGTATGACAAGCATCAATAAAATATTACATAAACATTTGGTAGGATAAAAATTTTCGATTTGAAGCCTGCAGAATTTGGAAAAAGCTTAAAAACGGTTCATGTCAACTAGTGCAAGAAAAGGCTTAAAAATATATGTTTAAAGTTCATTAAAGGCAATGCATAACATCTATATATGGGACGAATTATGGATAGATGCATATTAGAAGAAAAAGAAAATAATTGACTGTATTTTGTCTTCCAAGATGAGCAAATTCAACAAAGTTATTCGCGGGAGAAGCACACCGAAGCAAATGGTTGCCTGTTTCTTCGCAATAACCGGTAACGTAAAGACAGTGGCATTATAGGAATAGAGGACTCTACTTTAAATGGTACCTGACCACTTGTTTGTTGAAAAAGATGGCAGAAGTTGGAAAAAAGCAGAAGATGAGGCGAATCTTTCTTCATTACGGCAATGAGACATTCCGTGTATTGTCTCTAACAAAGGAGTTTTAACCGGTCAAAACATAGAGTGGATAGGTCAAGCCTCCTACAGCATTAAGGCCCGGTTTCCTAGGAGTGAAATCGTCGATCTCTGGCAAGGCGACAGACGCCGCCGCCTTCTGCGCATGCGCCTGAGCAGCAGATTGACGTCGCTTCACGCCACGCTCCAATCAAATTGGTTCTGATTCCAGCGTGCGTAGCGCCCGGCTTCGGCGACGATTCTAGGAAACCACCCCTTTAGGTAGTCACCCAAAGACTTATTTCGATTCACGAACATTTAACCCTTTATGTTCCGACAGGACTCAGAAGTCCCGGTAATATTAATTTAGTATTATGAATCCTTAAATGGCTGTAATCATGCTGAAGTTTTTAAGTACCACTCCTTGTACTTTGCTGAGAGGCTGACAGATGGTACCTGCGATCGAAAACAGTTTTCTTGGGGGCCCTAAGGCGTAGGAGGCCTTAGACTCCCAAAATTTTCAATTTTTTTTTACTCGATAAATATGTTTTTTTGACGTATTTTCAACTAAAAAAACCAAAGAGAAAAATCATTGATAACTTAATTTGGGACATAAAGGGTTAAAATAAATCACGTGATCAACTGTTTTTGACATCAGAAGATGCAATTGATGGTTTTAAAATGCATATTTTGGAGTATTTGAAACTGAGTAGGATAAATGGCTAAAAAAAATTTGTCACTACTCCTGTAAAAGTGTATCGGTCTTCTTGCAGAACAGTTTTAAAACCAATTTGAGCGATAAATATTTGTTTTTTCAGAAATATAAGTAGCAACCTACGTATGAGGCCTAGTTAACGCGTCTGGGGGGTGTGAGTGAATTTCTCAAGATTAAGTGGGTCACATTCTCATCACGTCCGAGAAAGACAGAGCGAACAAGCGGATGGCCAATCATTTTTCGCTTCGCTATTTTTACTTTTTATCTGTGGAGCGAAAACACTACTAATGTTCAGCTTCGGTAAATCAGTGGGGTGAAGCCATTTATATAAGACTGTGATTTATTTTTGTTAAACTTTTTATGTTCACGATCGGTTGCGTTATTACGGGGTAAGTAAATTACACAGTCACTCGAATTCGTCATCTGTATTATTATATTGCACATCTCTATTGATATTTTCCGATAAGCAAACCTCAGGGAATGAATAATTTCATGTATCGAAAATGAGAAAATTGTACTTCCTGCGGAATCATGATAAAATTAATGTTACTGTTTTTCCCTGATGCGCAAGCACAAAGGATCGTACTTTCAACGTCCTAACCTATGTAGATGAATAAGTAGATAGACGCATTGATACACAAAAGTATATTCCTCGAAGCGAACTAAATAATTCATGTATTTATTTTTGTTAAGGACGCAGTTCACGTATAGTTCAGAGGTTTAATTTTGGATTCTCTACTTGTAAGAATCCGAATAAAACTGCCGTAAAATGCCTTCTTCTCCTTTTCTTAAAGAAGGAAAGCAGTATTAAGAGATGAATTTGATATCAAAAGTATTTATGGGACTATACAGCACATACCGATGTACACTCGTATGCAAAAATCAAGGACGGCCTCGAAAAATTAACATGTTTGTAAATAGTGAAAATCAAACAAAAACATCTGCTACGGACAACAGTCAGTCGCAGCTAACATATTTTTGCTTATTTACAGGAAAGATTAAACTATTTTTGTATATAAATTTCAGCCAACCCCCCCCCCCCCGAAGCCCCCGATAAACGTAGAAGTGCTTCAAAAATTTTCACTAAAATTTTTCGATATTATTATTATTCTTTTAATTTCAGATAGTTTTAAATGTTTAATGAATTTTAATTTTTATTTACGGTGTAATAAAGCCTATTTTTATCAGCTTGATTTACATTAAAAAGTATGAAATAAAATAAGAAATTTGAATCCTTGATTGCAATGCTCAAAAATTTCAGTTTATCCTAATGTATTTGTATTAATATTAATGCTAAAGCAGCCAATTAAATTAAAATTAAAATTGAAAAAAATAGAAAATAGGCGGTATAGTATAAGAAATTGCTTCACAAACTGTGGTTCAGCCGGGGGTCTGCGGAGAATCTAGAAAAAAAAAAAAAAAGAGGAATGATACTTAAAATAACTCTTTGCTTTTGAAAAGCAGAGTTTTCTTTTTCGAAGTATGGAGTTGCCCTTTATGTCCTACCAGTCGACATCTCGAGAGACAATGCTTGAAGATCACGTAGTCCAACACCTTTTCTGCTTCGACAAAACCGTGCAGTCATGTGAATATGAAAGTTTGATAGGCATAATTTCAAACTGCAACTTGAAATCTACCTTCCGAAACACTCCTTAATGTCAAGAACTTTCTGGGACAACCTTCCCTCTTACTGACACCACCAAAGATGATCTGAATTAGTGTTTTTTATACCTTAATTTCAAAATATTTCTGGGGAAGAGTTCCGAACCTACACTTTCCCTCTAACATTATCAAAGATCATCTACAATTGACTTTTATAGCTATAATTTCTAAAAATAGCCGGGGATCTTTCCTTACACCCTTGCGTTACGTAAATGGCTGATACAACTGCGTTTCTTATACTTCTTTTTCGAAAAATTTCCTGGAGCAGGCGTGAATATATCTCCTTTTATAACATCAACAAATTCTAAAAGTGCGTTTTTAAAACTACAATGTCGAAATTTTCCAGGAGTTATTACTTGAATCTTCAATTAAAAACAATTCCGGAAAGGATCTTCGTGCCTCCCTTAATTTAATTGTTAACCAAAGATGGTCTGGAAGTGCCTTGTTAAAGCCACACTTTTGAAAAATTAATGCATGCAATGATTGTTAGGTGAGCCCTTCACAAGTTTTCCCATTGAACATCAATTGTTGTCTTTTATTCTCTTACATCTTATTTATACAAACTGTTAAATATATTGATTAAGACACAAATTCAACACTCAAGCAAAATGATCCTTCCGTGGTATATGTGTTTTCTAATACATCAGGCCCTATTAATCTTATCCGTTAGTCAACGGTACCATTGCAATTGATCTCGAAAATAAGGTGAAGTCCCATGCCAGTTTAATTTTTAAAACTTTCTTCAAGAGCAGCAAAAACAATTAGGGAATGACAAGGGTTAAAATAGCTTACTATTTAACCTGAAACTATAGACTAATAACTCCTCTTGATCAGTAAAATCAGTACCTTAAGGAAAGAGCTGGAAGCGTACTTTTCACATAATACTTACTGAAACTCGCGTAACTTCATTCAGTTCCAGGGTCAGTACTAAGTCCTAGAATGCTGGATAAATTACAGTTTCAAACTTTTAAACTAGTCAAAATAATTTTCACCGATATTATTGAAAGGGAGGAGGAAGACAGAAATAGAATGTTTAGAAATGGATATTTCACTTGTTATATTTACATTCAGTCAATCAACATCGAAAAAATATTTCGTTTAAATGTGTGAAAGACCGCGGATAAGAAACCCACGACCAATTGGGTGTGTACTGTACTTTCATTAATCAATTACTGTGTAGGTATCTAAAAATTGTAAATTACAACTGGATTCTAAAGGAAAAAGGACGTGAATAGTAGATTTAAAATTTTTCCAAAGAAGCTGTGACGGAACGGAACAATTATTGAGAGCTATTTCTAGCGTTATATGTTTATGCTATTGGAAGTTGTGGTGGTGTTTTATATTTCTCCCATAACAGTTATTGACGATATACATTGATTCGTAATAAATGTTGATCGTTTCGAAATGCAACTGTGACGGAATGGGACATCGAAAAACTGATCATTAGGCCTCTAAAATTAAGTATAAGTGTAGGTTACAGGAATTAATAAATCGTATTCAGGACTATAAAAAGAATGTATCCGTATAAAAGTAATGTCATTTTTCAAAACTGGTTTGGCTTAACTCTTGAGAATGCTGTCTAAAATGCATGTGTTGAAGCAACTCTTTCAACGCTCATTTCCACCTTTCTGAAAAATATTATAAAAATACAAAAACGGATTTTACATCAGTTTTTAGTAAAATTCCCTACACTTATATTATTTTTCTTCAATATCAGTAAGTGCAAATCTCATTTCGATGAGAAAAATATTTTTCTCATTGTGGTTTAAGTATTCATGGAATGATCCTTTTATATTTATTTAAAAGTTGTTTCGTTTTGAAATTTATTTGAGCTAAATAGTTTTAAATATAACTTTAAATAATACTAAGATATTAGCTAAATATTAATAATAATAATAATAATAATAATAATAATAATAATAATAATAATAATAAAAAAGAAAAAACTGCTTTGAAATTAATTTTAATATAAATAAATGTACTGCTCATAGAAAGAAAATGGCTTACATCTATCGTTCAATCTGTTCGTTAAATTTGTTAATAAAAATTTTATAGCTATTGCTATTTTTCATTGTTTCTGGAAATAATGAACATTATGACAGAGAAAGTAAATTAAGAAATAATCTTGAAAAAAAGAGTGGATTTAGCTGTTGAGTTAGTAATCACCATTGATGGACTACCATTGATGGATAAACGACCACTACCATGTGCATGTGATTTGGTCTTCTCTTTCTAACAAATTAATATTTATAAAAGTTTAAAGAGAGATCTCGAAAAAGTTGCTTCGTAGGTTGCATAGTACTTCGAGAAATAAGTAACATAATAGGAAAACTATTGCAATAATGATTCTCATAAATCGATGTGTACAAGAAAATAAGCTAGGAAAATTCATACATTTGTTACTTAAAAAGAAATAGTTCTTTTTTTTTCGTTTTGAGCATTGAGCAAATGCAAAATCATGTGCAAGAATCACTTTTCACAACTAGAAAAATCGCTCATAATTTCTACAAATGATGTCTGAAATTAATTGCATTCTTGCCCTCATTCCATGCCGATACAGTGTTTATCTAAAACGAATGTCTCAAGTGACCAATGACCACCGTATGATCTTTCAAATTTCCTGGAAAGTGTCCTTCCCCTTTGATCTGTACGTTCTTTATTTCCCTTGGGTAAAAGGGAGAATTCTCAGAAATTCAAATCATAGTGCAAGAGCAGAGTAAGAAAAGAAGTTCCTTCTGACTATACTTCTTAGTGAATATTTTTTGGAAGTTAAGATGTGGTTTAAAAACTGATAACACTCGATCATACCATGATCACAGAAAAAAAATTAACCCATAACATACATAAGATCGGGATTTCCAATCAGATCTTCCAATAATTTAACTCCAAACCGTGAAAATAATTCTATCTTTACCGAAAGCGTACGGACATTGAAGCAAGACGGGCGAACAAAGCTGGGGAGTTGGCGCGTAAGGAACATCCTACGTTACTACTCAAGAGTCACGTGATACTCTGATTCAACTGAAAACGAAAAAACTAATCTGTTTTTTACTGCAAATAACGTTTAAAATGTCGCACTGAAATTCGGGAAAAAATGTTTTTCGACCTTTTTAAGACAGTCTGAGTGCAGAAAAATTAAAGACAAAAAACGCTGTGATTGTACATTGCTATCTCAGTAAGTGAATCGTTTATTTCAGAAACCCGTCAAGTGTACTTTTAAAATTTTCGAAAAACCGAAAAAAATTTCTAAATAAAGATTTGGGTTGAAAAAAATAAGCATAATGTTTCTTGCCGTCTTTCAAAAATAAATAATGCTCATGGTTAGTTTAAAAAACTTTTCTTTTCAAGTTAAAACCTTTGTTAAGGTAGTTTTCTTTTTTTAGTTTTGCAAAAGTTTTAAAAAGTCCCCTTGACGGGTTTCTGAAATAAGCGATTCAATTGAATCAGCAAGCGTTCCATCCAAAATGACAGGCCGTTAAAAATCTCGATAAGAATAATGCCATTTGTTCCGAGTTACATAAACATCATTATGAGATTTATTTTATGGCTCTGTTAAAGTGGATTGTAGCATCCGAGAACTTCGCTCAAAGTCCTCGCTCAAAGAATAAACTTTTAATGAAAGTGTTGGATTAGCTGTCATCGTTTGCAGGCTAAACAGGTGTCGTCCACCCTGTCACGAATGTCGTACGGGATTCCATCTCGTTTGCATTAGATAGACAGATCAATAGCAAAATTTGCTTACGTACATGAGGAAGGTATTTTCTCCCTCAGAACACAACTTTTTTGGTTCAAAGAAACCTGTTTTGTATTTAACAATACAGAAACAGAAATAAACAATGAAAAGTAAAGACTTAATGTAGTTTTTTTTTTTTTTTTTTTTCAGTGCACATTTTCAAGTATACACCCAAGTAGCACACTTCGTTTTTTAAAGGTTGTAAAATGGTTATTAACGTTGTGACAACGGATTAAAAACGTTTATAAAACGTTTAAACGTTTTTTGTGCTACCTGGGTATATTTAGCGTTCTATCAAAAAAAAAACTCCTTAGAAGGAATTCAGTCACTTACTTTGGTTTTACCAATACTTTCTTATTTGAAAAAAGATACAAACTCCATCTAGAAGTGCAATCAATAGTGTCAGACAAAGATAGATGTATTCAATATTAATGATTATTCGAGAAAGATCTTGGACTTCACTATTGCCTATGCATAAAAATCAAAATGAGACGTATGACCACCTTACTCAAGAACGTTCATTGTTAAAACTGAGGATTGCATACATAGTACGTTTTCGGGTGAAACACTGATAAGGGTGTCATATTGTCCCCCTATGACACCCTTAATTTGAGTTTTCAAGTGCGAAAGGTAATCTAAAGACGCCTTTTAAAAACAAGACAGTTTTGTTCCGTTGAAAAGGTTAACTTTTTAACTTTTTAAAGGTAACGTTTTAAGGGTAACTTAACAACTGTAATAAAGTTGTGCAAATTTTATTACAGTTGTTTTTAAATTTTTTATCACCTGTCTCTTAGACATTTTTGGGGGCTCTTTTTTTTTTGGTTATGTTTAAGCATTATTTTTTAATAATGAAGAACAACCAATATCAGTCTATTTCTTTCTTTGTATAACTAAGAGAGACAGGAAAAAAATCAGTCTTCTATTGTTTTTAGTAGGGCCTCATTTCCCAATAGGCAGACTAGGCAGTTTGCCTAGGGAGGTAAATTTTGCTTTTATGATGTCTTTTTTATTGTTAGTTTTGAAAAAAAAAAATATTTGTATTCTTTCATTTTCGATAGCGATATCCTTTTCTCGTTATTCAATAATGTTTACTTTTACATGTTATGTGAAAAAGAAATACAGTATAACTTCGATTTAACGATACCCGATTTAACGATTTCCTCAATTTAACCATACATTTCTTTAGTCCGGATTTGATTGCATTAAATTTAATGTTAAAGCTTTTTCAATTTAAAGATAGCTTTAATCAATTTAACGATAAAATCGGCAGCAAAAAAAGGTTTCCTAACAATTAGTGATAGCTAAAACCTTCAACCACCTTCTCGTTTGTATAGATAACGAAGGAGATTGTACTAGCACAAATGAAGTAAACATATGGGAAAAAATTGCACCAAATGGCCTAGCATGTACAGAATATGTACATTGTGATACACAAGTTGTGGTTGCCGTTTGTGGTTCTCAAAACTTGGGGGAAAAGAAGAGTACAGACTCATATTGCATCTTAGAATCAAGTTCGGAGGATAAGCGTCAGAAGTGACGTTATTTCAAGTCCATATGGGATTAAATAAAGTTAAAAAGTATTTGACAGAGTTTAATACTGTTAAATGTTTGAATAATTGTTTTGAAAAAAATAAAAAGGTCATTGCCAGGCTGTACTAAAAGACAAAAATGAAACAATCAAAAAAATATTTTTTTAAGTGATAAAAAATAACTTTAAGTATTTGCGAGAACCAAAAGTACGTTTAGCCTTGGTAAGTATTAGTCTATAATGAATATTTTAATTTTTTTAAACAATGTTTATGCTCCCTGATTTAACGATATTTTTTAAATCATTCGGTGGTCGTCACTCAACAGGGCTTCCGAACTCGGTTCAAATTCACCGGGGGGGGGGGTCCCTTCCTCGTTGGGAATCGATTGTTTTGTGAGTGAAAATACTCAGGGAAAGTGGGAGTGTGGCCAAAAAAAAAAGACTCAGGACGTCAACGCACTCCAGAAAACGTCGAGAAGGCGAGGGAGTCGTTTTTGTACGTTCCCAGGCGTTCGGAGCGTAAACACGCTGCTGCTCTGGGGATTTCTGATCGCACACCGAGACGAATTCTTGACAAATATCTCCAGTTCCATCCCTACAAACTGTAGTTCAACTTCCACTAGCGCCTCTTCTCCTTGAGGTGACGGGACCGTGCCCGACGTGCTCCCCCGATTTAACACCCTGCGACTACTTTTTATGGGGGTATCTCAGATCGATCGTTTACAATGACAAGCTCCGTACCCTTCAACACCTGAAGAGCAACATCCTGCGAGCTCTCACCGACATCCCGGTCGATATGCTCGAAAGAGTGGAACAAAACTTCAAATCTTGGGTAGATCAGTGCATCATTAATAGGGAACGACATTTGCCCGATGTAATTTTTAAATCTAGTTAAAATAAAAATTAAGAATGTGTACATTATCTTAAAAAAAGAAATAAATTGATATAAGAAATGCTTTTTCTTTTATCGACTTTTTAAATCAGCAAGTTTCTCTGCCGCACCCTATTTCTGTAATTGCTATTATTTAAATTTTGTCGTAAAAATAACAGCTGATTCAGACTGCATCAGTTTTAACGTTGTTATAAATATTTCTCTTGTTTGAGAACATTGGGGACCAAAAATGATAGTATTGTATACTTTCAATTCGTATATGTTTATATTCCATTATACATATATTTCAAAATATGCGAACTAATATTTTAATCTTTCGTTTTAAGCAGTAATCTATTTGCCATAATGGATTTTCAACTTATACTATTTATGTTCTCTGTAAATAAAGGTAAGTAAACCATATTATCAATTTGACGTATAAATTAGTTTAAATTCAGAAGATTCGTAATAAATAATCAAAATACTAATAAGTAAATGGTTTTTATTTGAGGAGAGGGTAAATCAATTAGTATTATCCTACGTTTTGATTTCAATGTTTTTTGGTAATGCAACATTTCAATATTAATTCCATCTTGTAAAAAAAATCTCATTTATCCATAATGCTTGTATTAAGCCAAAGGCAAGTTGTCTTACACTAATATGTGATTTGAAAAAGGGAATTACTTAGAAACGCATGTGCATAGTTTTTTCTCTGATTTGATTTTATAACTTTCTTTTTAAACTCATACATAGAATACAGTCATATTTTATGAATATAGAGCAATTGTGAATGATTGCATTATGTATATTTGCACTTTTTTATTAATTGACAAATTTATTTAACAATATTGAATTTATTACATCTACTCGGTATTGGCCGAGTACATCGAGTACCAAGTAACTACCAATTCCTCAGTACACCCCTAATTGAAATAATAAACATTGAAGGGAAATAATTAAATAGCGAATAACTTTCTTTTTTGTAAATATCTTCATTGTTGATATTTAAATTAATTTCCACAAATTATTATCTGAAAACAGATGTTTTGCAGCTTTTAATGCGCATGAATTGTCCCTGTTTGAAAATAAATATTTTTTGTAGTCAGCAGAAGTTAACTTTGTTGAAAAAGGCTTTGCATCTCCTCACATAGCTATAATTTTATTGGAAACAAATTGTCAAAAATTCTTTGTTTTGGTGGAACATCACTTCACTTCACACTCTCCAGGGTCCCCCGTACCTACCACAGCTTCGTGGTTTAACCGGGATAGGGCCCTGAAGAGCGCTTTGTTCTTAATTTTGAACCAGAACCTAGGGTCGAGCAAACCCTAGGGCCCAGCACCCCCAGAGGTATCGTTTCACTTGGAGGACTTTGTGACCACGACATTTTTAACGCCACCCAGCCACCATTAATCAAGGCGGTGGATCTTTGATCGGCTGGGTTTCGAACCCGGGTCCCTCCGGACACGAGTCCGATGCCTTATCGATCGGGCCACCACGGCCCTTGGTGGAACATCAAGTAGTCATCGGAATTGACTCTATCCATGATGCAGTAGCCATCTTGTTTTAGAAGTTACTTCATCTTTTATTGTCAGTACGCCCCCCCCCCTCCCCAAAGTGGAAGAAAACTTTACTTTTCTTGGAAAGTTTTATCCTTAAAATGAGCTCTCTCAAATTGAAAAACTTCCTGCAAAAGTTGTTAATTTTGTTGAGAAATTGCAAATGTAATGCATTATCAATACGTTATTTATTAACCTTTATTAATCTTGTTCGAGGATTAGTTTAACTACATCTATAGCAGACTTTTAAGACTGAGTAAGGAATCTTCCTGAATAAATTTGATTGAAATCTTAAACTGCTCCATTTTTATGTTGTTTTTTCGAAAAGTGTTAATTTCATTGTTCTAATGCAGATAATTTTTGTTTCTTTTCAGTGTTTTAAAAGTTACTTTTTTGAACAATTTATAGGCATAAATGTCATTCCTCGTATTGAAAATAAAAAGTTGAATCCTCATGTACAAAATAATTATAGGCATTTTTGTTGTTAACAATCAGTTGGGAAGTTAAAACTTGCAAAATATGTTCACTGTACATTTTTTTAGTGTATCCTCTACACCAAAACTGGTGGCAACTACATTACAGCAAGTGTCGTGTAGTTAAACACCTCAGATAATTCTTGGTGTTTGATAACACCATGAATTATCTGTGGTGTTTCACTTCACTACACTTGGTGTAAAGTAGTTGCCACCATTTTTGGCGTTGAGACACACTAAAGTTTTTTAGAGTATCCATTTATTTTTTCAAAAAATATGGCTTGTAATAGGTTTCCACAATGTATTCTGAATACATCTTTATTTCGCTAAAAACTTAACAAATGGTTTTAGCCACCATTTGTTAAGTTTCCCCATCGGCCATTCGAAGCGAAAATTTTACCATCTGTCGATCATCGACAGTCTTTGAACAATCGGCATCGACCCATCGACTTCGTTTAATTAGTTTGAACCTTTATGAATAAGAAAAGAACCGCAGCCCTGTGTGTGGGGGAGGGAGGTTCATCATAGCCCCCCCCCCCCGCCGCTGCGCCCCTGGCGGTCAGTGTAAAATAGTACATAAAACTCACGACTTCTGAGTTTAAGGGTACATAATATCACAATTTATTCATTAAGTCATCTTTGATAGAAAAAAGTGATTGTTATGTTTTATAAACTCTTCTTAAATCTTTATGACAATGTAATACCGCGAATTATTTTCCCATTTTGGTGAAATATTAATGTTTAATTGGCTTGAAATATTAAAAAAGATAGTACACTACCACACTCAAAGTAAATAAGTATGTAATATTTCTTCATTTTAAGGTAAATTGATTAGCTTTAGGGTTTCTTTAACAACCATTTTGAAAGAACCTCAAGGGATTTTTTTTTTTTTTTTAATATAGGAAGGGGTCACTTTTTGCTCTTCGGTGCCCTTCTCCTAACTATAACCATTTCAAATTTTGATTCATTGTTCAAGTAAAATGGTGTTTTTTTTAGCGCCAGGCAATAGAAGGAAGTTTAACAGCTCGTTCCTCGAGGCTGCCGAGTTCCGAGAGATTTTAATATACTATTGACAGGTGTTTCAAGAAAGGGAATGCGCAAAGCTGGATGATTTCAAAGTAACCTAAGCAAATGCAATCGAATGCAAGTAAAGAGAGGACACACACATTACTCATAAAGCACACTCTTATTGAAGCTCGTAAAGGGAAAAAGAATGTTGCAAGCTGCACATATCACTTCGGCTCACAATAACCACTTCGGGGGACAGTTTCCCTCCAACGATATATATATATATATATATAATATCCCAGGGCCGATGTGACCGAAAAATTTCACACAAGCGAACTGTTCGCGAATATTTTGAACAATCATTCCCCCCTCCCCCCGAAAACCAGTTTCCTGGATTTGTATGTGAGGCATTAAGAAGGTACGCGCGATTGACCAGAATAAATAAATTTATAAAATTAAAGATTTTTAAAGCCGTTTTTGAAAATGCTATTTTTTTAAATAGGAAGAGAGTTGTAAGTGGAAAATATTTAAAAAAATACATGTAAAAATGCTGAGGAAAATAGATCAGAGTACTGCAAAAAATTAACTGTTGTTTTTACAGTATAATATTGGCATCAGAGGTTAAAATTTAAAACAGTAAAATGCCCAGTAAAAAACTGCAAAATTAACAATTTTACAGTTCATTTCTGTAAAGCAGCAATTTTACAGTTTATTGCCATAGTTTTACCTTTTATTGCCTCAAAATTAGCGGTATTATACTGTTAAAACAACAGTATAATACTGGCAGCAGAGGTTAAATTTTAAAACTGTAAAATGCACAGTAATAAACTGTAAATTTAGAAATTTTTTAGTTCATTACTGTAAAATTAGTAATTAAGTTTATTTCCGTAGTAAGTTTATTTCTGTAAAGTTAGCAATTTTACAGCGTACTACTGTAAAATGAGCAATTTTTAGAGTTTATTACTCTAAAATGAGCTGTATTATACTGTAAAAACAACATCGATTTTTTACTCTGAGTAAGAGTTTTCACACCTCACATATTTGGTGCCTAGAACTCTGAACGGTATGAAAAACTAACTGCATGTCTCGAATTTCACCCGGAAAGCCTTTCTGACTCTTCATTGCTATAGGATTTCAAATCCTCAGGATGTCCCCCACTCGTACTAGAAGTTCTGAAACACTTAACCGGGATACCTTGAATATATACTTGTTTTATTTATTTCTCAACTTAGAGCACATTAGTCCCAATTCTTCACCAAAAATAACTTCTTTTGCCAAAAGAGCAAAAATTATCTTTGAATTCGTTGCATGCAAGCACCAATTTTCGATTCTGCCGAAGTGTATTCTTGTGATTCTTAAACAAAACCTGAAATGTTTTGCTTTGCAATTGTTTGCTCTACAAGTACAAATAAAAGGTTAAAATAGAGTTAAAAAAACTCTATTTTAACCTTTTATTTGTACTTGTAGACACGTTGTCTTGTATTTTTAACTTCATCAATTGTACAAAGTTTTCGACTGCTTTTCTTACAAATTGTTTGCTCGTTTATAACTTGTTGCATTTGACAAGTATACCCCCCCCCCCCCTTCCTCACTTTGATTTTACCTCTCATTGTAACAAAACTATCGTTACAGCTGTAATATCGTTAAAAAAATTAAATAATACACAATGTAACGTGAAGGGAAATTAAAGCTAATACGTTATAGCCATACATTCGCAAAATACGGTTTCGCTATAAACGGACGCGAAGTTTCTATGAGAAAAATCAGTAAACTAACTCAACGGTCTATATAGCATAAGATTATAAATGGCAAACCAAGGAATTCGAGCGCAGCATACATAAAATATAAAATAAGAGGAAAAATATTATATAAAAACCTTTTCGAGAAAATAATTTGCATAACAGAAAAAGAAACAAATATAACAGAACAAATTTTAGAGCAAAACTTATGTAACAACTGCTATCTTTTAATTTCGATAAAAAGAAAACTAAAATATTATTATTTTTTAAAGAAATATTTCATTATTATACTCTTTCCAAAAAATGTAATCTCATTTTTCAGTTCGACTGGAAAACTTTTTCTAACTGGAAACAATAATTTCTTCGGTGCTTTTGGTTAGTTGGGAAATGAATCTTGTAATTGAATAAGTGATTCAAAAGATAAGTTAACGTTATTACTCACAGGTAAGGAGATATTTACAGCTCAAAACGATCAATGACTTATGTAAATCAATCCAGTTTATTCAACGTTCATTTTTTCAATCAACAGCTATGTTCTTTTTCCTTTGCCAATTTCTGGTTTGATTCAAAACATGCGTTGTTTTACGTACGACTGGTAAAATAGATTTCGCCGTTTTCAAAAATGTAGACGCGTGATATTTTTATTTACTTTTTCTTTTCTATTTTTAGGAGAATGTGGGGCAAATTGAAACGGCGGAATATTTTCAGTTTGCATCGCCACCTATCTAGTGATATTTTAATTGAGTTCCGTAACATTTAGTTGATTCCTGTCAAAAAAGAAAGAGCTCTAAAGATCACGAAATAAATAATGTAAGAGCCAATATTTAGAAAAGTGCCAATTTGAAGTTGGAGTTTTCTGAAAAAAAATTTTTTTTGCAGAAAAAAACTAATATTGGATTTTAAGTCTAAATTGGGTCTAAATGCAAGAAAATAAAAGGGGGGAGGTCAAGGAAGTTATTTACCCCCTCCCTAGATTACTCACTTTTAAGCCGTTACAGATCTGATGAATGTTACAGATCTGATGTTAATATGAGCTACATATTTGAGTTTATGCTTTCAGTCTTCGTTAACATCTCTAAATATGATATCATTTCCTTGCATTTTTAACATAGAATTAAGATAATTATATTAAAATATATATATTAGGCTAAAAAATCAAATTTCATTATAAAAAAGCATTTCTTGGAAATAAAAATGAGCGATAAGGTTTTTAGATAAAATAAATTATGAGATTACCAAATCCAAGCTAATAAAACATTGGTTTTGTTTTGAAACAACACACAACTTCAACTTTTTCAACACACAACTCTGCTGCTTGCTTTTCTTTAATTAGTTGCAGGAAATTTAATTTCTTGATCAGAAATTCAAATTTAGCATGCTAGTTATTATCTAGTTATTTAGCGAAGTTATGAGAAATTGAAGCACCAAAAGAAAATAAATAAATAAAATAATAATAATTAATTAACTTAATTTCTGCAGTGTCAATTTTTCTTATTTTACTAACTTCTATTGTTAGGTCACACAAACCACAAAAGAAGCAATTGTACTAAAACTCATTGCTTTTCATTTTTTAAGAACAAAAATATTCAATATATATGGCTAAAACCTATGATTTTTGCTTTTTATAATTCTGAAACGTGTGAGTTAGTTCTGTAACATATTCGCTGCTTTTCAATGTTACCGCTCTGACTGTTACCGATCTGACAAACTGACAAAGTTTTTTTTTTATTTCCGAGTCGATCGCACTAAACCAAAATCAAACACGTGGTTTTTTTCACTTGTAATAAAGGACTACACTTATATATAAAATAATTTTTAAAATAATAAAAACTGCGCATTTTAGAGCGTGTTACCGATCTGATGACTCAAATGACACACATTTTATAAAATCACTTTAAAAAATCTTACCTACAATTTTAGATGCAGAAAGGCAAATTTTTAATTAGGATTCGATAAAACATCCCACCATGTACTCAGTATCACGTGGTATAGGTGCAGGAAATGATTTTGGGAGCCTAAACATAGATCGGAAGTTATTGTTACCACTCTGACGGAGGAATTTGGGACACGCTTATTTCGCATCGGCTAGAAAATCAGGAATCGATTAAAACAAAAATGAAGTAAAATATTAACAAAGGGGTAAAAATAGAATCGTTTTTTGTGCAAGTGCGTTTTTTTGGGAAGTTAGAAAGTGCGCATGACCTGTTTGCATGCTAAGCTTTGCTACTTGGGACACGTTACCGATCTGATTTTTGATGTATAAAAACAACATTTTCTGAAGAAAAAAAATTTTTTTTTCTGATGTTATTAGATGAAATGAAAGCAAAACTTATCTTCTTTCTGGAGAAAATTATTTTTTTAATTAGTTATTGAAATACTAGTGAAAATTCACTTGGGACTCAAATTGGCACTTTTCTAAATATTAGCTCGTAAGTCACTTTCAAAAGTTGACACATATATTATAATATTTCGTCGTAAAAAAAAAAAAAAAAAAAAAAAAAAAAAAAAAAAAAAAAAAAAACTTGTAATTGTCATTTTAAGTATTAATTTGAGGTCCACTTATAGCCAGTGAAATATTTTTTTCCTTCATATCAGGAAAATTTTGATTTTAAGTATTCAATGCAAATTTTTAAGTGCGCACGGGCGAAGTGGATGGAGCAAAGTGAAATAGTTCCTTTCGTTTACTTATTCGTTCATTTGTTAAATCCCTGACTTAACTCCTTATTTAGTGATTCAATGACATTCCTTAACCTATTAATTTACTTATTTATTCATTCATTCACTTATTTTCTTACTCATTCTTAATTTTATTCACTCATTCATTTTTCTCATATCTTATACGTATATTATTTCTCTAACTTATTTTCTGTTACCACGCCAGATCTTTCTTGTTTCTTGATCAAATTCCATGATTTATTCCATATTTTAATATATATCGTGACAGCTACTGACGAAAAATCGACCCACGGCACAAAACTTGTTTTTTTCGCCAAAGAAGCATTTTTTCTGTTTTTTAAGACGCATTATTTAAATTAATAGCATCCGAAAATTAAAACGTTTTGAAGCGTTTGGTAGAGCGTCGTGTTTATGACGAGAAGTGTTTGAGTTCGAATCTGGGCCGAAAAATATTTTAATAGTTTTTTTTTTTTTTTAATCAGAAAAATAATGCAACGTTCCATCATGATTTCTCAAAGGTTTTTATTCTTCGTGTTTACACCGTTAACCTTAGAAATACTTCATCAATCATAATTAAATTAATTATTTTTATCATGAGTCATATGAGTATATGTACAAAAATTGAACTCAATTCAATCTTAGACTGATGGCCTTATTTGGCGCACTTACTTTATAGTAATAGCTGAAGCACGGCCATATTGTCACTTGATAATACCAGTCGTAATTCATGGGACAACAATGGTGATTTATACACCTTACTAAATAGGAAAAATGCCTTTTACTTTCCCGTTTCGTCTCTAAAAAACGAATTTCCAAAGGCACCCTTTCCTCACAAAACGGGTAAATAATAAATAATAAGCCACTTAACTCGGTCCCTCCCCCTAATAACTGCTTTAGGAGCGATTGTGTGCAAAAGTCATCATCATCCCCTCCACGGACAGGGATCCTTTCACAGGTGACCGATTACTCGTAAATAGCGCGTCAGATGATGACAAAGATACGGGGTTTCCTCTTCTGCCCCATTTGGGGCCCCGTGGGGGGTGGTAGCCGGTCACTTCACGCTCGGCTCGTCTCAAGGGTTGAGCAAAAAAATGCATTTGCCTCCAGACACAACCACTTCCCAGCCCTCTCGGTGCGTTTCATCCACTCTATATTGCGGCAGATCTACTCTCTTTTTAAGATATCAAATAAAACTCGGCTGGGGAAATGATCCATCGGCATCGGCGGCCCTTGCTTACTTGAAGAAATGGCCCCTGGAAACATCTAAATGCCGATGGATCCCCGCTAAGGATTTTGGAATTTGCCGACTTTCCGAAATGCTCACAACACACACACACACACACACACACACACTGTAAAAAATGAATGTTGTTTTTTCAGTATAATACAGCTAATATTAAAGTAATAAACTGTAAAAATTGTTATTTTTACAGTATAATACAGCTAATATTAAAGTAATAAACTGTAAAAATTGTTATTTTTACAGTACTAAACTGTAAAATTGCTAATTTTACAGTAATAAATTGCAAAATTGCTAATTTAACAGTTCATTACCGTGCATTTTACATTTTTAAACTGGAACCGCTGCTGCCAGTATTATACTGTTGTTTTTACAATATAATGCAACTAAATTTTACTGCAATAAACTGTAAAACTTTCATCTTTACCGTAAGAAACTGTAAAATTACTCGTTTTACAGTTTATTACTGTGCATTCTACAGTTTCAAATTGGAACCTCGGCTGCCACTATTATATTGTAGAAGCAACAGTTTGTTTTTTGAAGTGCAGGCACTTATCAAATGATCGCTTCGATGAGAGTTTTAAGAATTACATGCACTTTCATTGAAATATTTACTGTATAAATTAGCGTGTTAGTTTACACTGCAAAAAAGAAACTTTTTTTATAGTATAATACTGGCAGTGGAGGTTCCAGCTTAAAATTGTCAAATGCACAGTAATAAACTGTAAAATTGTTAATTTTATAGTTTTAAACTGGAAGCTCTGCCTGATGAGGTTTAATTACTTACCCTCAAAAGTAAAGTTATAAACATGCATTTTAGGCTCCTTTTGGTGCATTTAAGGAAAGGATTAGCGATTAGCATCAGGGTTATCTTCCCCACCTTGAAAAGTTCATATTTTTTATTTATTTTTAGTAAAATTCTTCATTTGTTCCTCCATTTTTGATGCGATAGTTTCATTTAAAAACTTGAAATGCAAATATGCCGGTACCCCTAGCCCTATAGTGCCATTATATTTTGTATTTATTATATATCCATGCATGTTTTTCTAAATATGGCTTTCGTAGGTTTCTACAATATGCTTAATACATTTCTGTTGATTGAAAGATATATGAAACGCACATCTCAGCTACCATTTGTTAAGTTCTTCCATAGGCATTGGCATTCGAAACGAAAAATTATCTGCCATCTTCTGTCTTTGAATAAGCCCATCAGTCAACAAATGCGGTGGGTCGAGCCCTAAATTCAAGTGTGCACGTTTTTTTCTTTTTCTTTTTTTTTTTAATACGACCTGTCATAGGTTTCTTTTTTGAAAGTACTGAACACATTTTCTGTCCTTAAATATTTTTTGGGGGAAACATACATTTCAGCTACCATGTGTTAAGTTTTTCCATCGGCCATCTTCCGTTCGAAAAAAAAAAAAACCCGGTCATCTGCCGTCTTTAAACAATCGACATTGATTCATCGGTAAAAAAGAAACCGGTCGAGCCTTAATATCAAGTATGTACACGATTTTTAAAAAAATCTATCTTTTAATGCGTTTCTGCAACGTACTACATATATTATTTCTCCTTAAAAATGTTTGAAACGTACATTTCAGCTACCATTTGCTGAATTTCTCCATCAGCCTAACGCATTGGCCACTGGTCATTCGAAATGAAAAATAATCAGCCATCAGCCTTTTTTGTACAATCGGCATCGGCCGAAAAATGCCAACGATCAAGCCCTAATATCAAGTCTGCGCATGAAATAGCTTTTCGTGCATTCTACTTTTTTAGTAGTTGAATCTTTATAAATTGGAAAAAAAAAAAAATCCTTAACTTCTGGGGGTTGAGTGAAGGCGTCTTTTCAGAGTGAATATTTTCTCACGGCACCTTTCCTGAAGTAAAAGATTGACTTTGACTAACTATGACTAACAAGCAAAAATACATACAGTACATTCCGATTATCCACGTAATAGGATGACGCAATAATTGATGATAATCCGAAAAATATATAAAAAACGATACTAAAGTGTGCAACATCTCAAAAAAGTCCAAAACACAGCATAAATATTTAAATAATAGCCAAAATGATAGCATTGAATTTGAATGTAAAAAAATATTTTTAAAAGCTAAAATCGATCCATAACGCACTCGCATTTTTCAGCATTCAGTAAGTCATCACCGCAAAAAAAAAAAAAAAAAAAAAGTGAAAGACCCGCAGATAATCCGACAGCACCCGGTTAGGGGGCCTCACGGGCCTGTTGGTAACTTAAGAGCTGCTCGTAAAAAACTCGTTCACTTAGTTACAGCGGGTAATATCTAAAACCAATCGAAGGGAGGCCGGGGTAATAAGGGACAGGGGAAATAAGAGACGCAGTCAAAAAATCACAAGAAAAAAAAAAAAAAACCTTAGACAACTTTGAAAATATGTGAAATAAATTACCATATGTATACTTTACTGCAATGCACTTATTTGAGAGTTTATAACATGTTTTGAATTTATTTTTCCATACAATGAAATAAACATTCGCGTTGAACTTACCTTAATAGTTCGTGACTTTTTTAACGTTTCTATTTATCTTTTTTTAATTTTTTTAGAGGTGAGATGTTTGGGAGTTATTAATGTGTAAACTTCTGACCAAGACTATGACTATTAATGCACTATTTTTTCAAATCTTGAAAGCTTTATTTATTTATAGGTTGTGGGCCAGTCTCTTAATACCCTATTCTTATTTTTTTGTGGGGGTAATAAAAGACAGGTGCCTCTTATTACCCCATACTAACAAATTTGCTCGTTTAGGTAATACAATGAGTTTATGATGGTTTAAATGAACATTACTATTGATGTTTTGAGTGCTGGAATAATCAAGAACTTCAAGAATGTCTGGCGCTTATATCTTACAACCTCTAAAACTGATAACCCTTACTTATCCGCTATACCTAGAGCTTCCCTGACGTGGGACTATGTAAAGTAAAATTCCTAAAAAGAGCTCCAGGGATATACACTGCTCGACATTGAAAATGCAACACCAAGAAGGAGTGGTCAGAAATTCATGCAAATTTTACCGTAGACGCACGTCACTGAGTTATGCAAATGATATGAAATGCGCAGCTCTCCGACGCACGTGAAGTAAGATATAAGAGAATGAAGTTGAAAAGTGGGCTATGTTCATGTTGGTTTTTCTGCCAGACTAATTATCGGAGAAATTTGGTTTTTGTCTCGAAGGATACGTGTGATAGGAGGAAATGCCACGCCATCCTCAACGAAGACACTTCCAGCATATAGACGACTTTACAAGGGGTATGGTAATCGGACTGAGAAGGGGAGGTTGGTCCATACGTCAAATTGCAGCTGATACCCACATGGATGCAAACACTGTGCATCGGCTGTGTCGGAGATGGTTGGAAAGAGGAAATGTAGCCACATTGAGGGGTGCAGGTGCAGCCAGAGTGACGTCAGACCGCTTGGATCGACGGATTCACCGACAAGCTGTGGCGGACCCGCAAGTCACTTGTACGTTGATTCTGCAGCACGTGCAAGGTACCCTGGATGTTCCTGTGTCGACCAGAACCATTTCCCGTCGACTGGTTGCACGTGGCCTGCAATCACGGCGCCCGCTAAGAAGACTGCCATTGACCTCACAGCACAGACTCCAACGTTTGGAATGGTGCCGGACCAGAGCGACGTGGATGGCAGAATGGCAAACCGTAGTGTTCTCAGATGAATCCCGCTTCTGTTTGTCCAGCGATAGTCATCGCATACGTGTGTGGCGTCGACGTGGAGAAAGATCGAATCCGGCAGTAACTGTGGAACGCCCCACAGCGCGACAACGTGGCATAATGGTTTGGGGCGCTATTGCATACAATTCCGTATCACCTCTAGTTCGTATTCGGGGCACTATGACGGCCCAACGATATGTAGATAATGTACTGCGGCCGGTGGCAATCCCCTACCTTCAGGGTCTGCCAAATGCAATTTTTCAACAGGATAACGCCCGGCCTCACAGTGCTCGAATCAGCCAACATGCTCTACGAGGTGTGCAGATGCTTTCCTGGCCACCATACTCTCCTGACTTGTCACCAATCGAACATGTGTGGGACGTGATTGGACGCCGTTTGCAGAACCTGTCACTGCCTCGTTCAGATGACGAACTGTGGCAAATGGTTGAAAGGGAATGGAGTGCCATCCCTCAGGACACCATCCGCAGGCTTATTGACTCCATGCCTAGACGTGTTTCTTCGTGCATCGTTGTCCGCGGTGGTCCTACTTCTTACTGAGCCGACGCCATCCTCGCTCTAAATTTTGCTTATTTATTTTGAAATAAATATCACTTATTGTTCCATGCTGTTTCTGTCTTCTTACCAAATTTCATCAATTTCTGACCACTCCTTCTTGGTGTTGCATTTTCAATGTCGAGCAGTGTAATACGATTGGCCAAGCCTTGAAGACATGCAAGTGGTTCCTGAAAAATTTGTGTTCTATGGCCCTGTTAATTTGAAACTGAATGCATCGTTTCATAGTACCCAGAGCGAAATTTTGAAAATGCGTCTTATCTATAAAACAATTAAAAAATACCTTAAAGACTACTTAGAGAACTAAAGTGTTGTTTACCTTGGTAAAGTGAGTTTACCTATAGTGTTAGTCTAAGTTTAGCAAGTTCATAGAATAGTTTTTTTTTTTCAGCGTAGCCTAAATCTAAAATCAGCTTTTCTCATTAGAGTAGACCATATTTATATGCTATAAATGTATGATTTTATCTGTAGAATGTCAGTAAGTTACTAATAAGTCACTACTACTTGATTAGATAATAAATAGCCTAAGTTCATTTATCTTTAAGGTAATAAAAAAAAATCCCTGACTACTCTTGTACTCTTTAAAGACACATTTTTTACATATTTTTGACTATACTTTAGAGAATTTTTGAAATGTTTTCTGGCCACTTTAAAAACTATATTGATGTTTTTGGTCAATCCCTAAGTTATTTATATTATTTAGAACTATCATTAAGTCTAATATTATATTATTCAGGACTTAGTATTATAAGAAATTAATTTCACAAACACATTTGTAAACATTAATTTTTGAGAAAAAATATATTTTTAACGGATGAAAATATCCAAAATTTAAAAATATTGGTTGATTCAGAGCTGACTAATGCGTATTTTTTTGTCTCTTACTACCCCACATGTTTATACCTTGCTATATATCGAGAGTTGCAGCCTTAGTCTCTTATTACCCCACATGGGGTTAGAGACAAGAACTTATTGAAATTTTTAAACATTTTTCTTACTAAAATATATTTAAGTTAAATAATCACCAAAAAAATTAAGAAGAGTCCATTTAATTCAGTTAATACGAAGCATTTGTTTCAAGTTATTTCAAATATTATCATACTTTTTATATATATTTTTGTTTCTTATTACCCCTTTTGTCTATTATTACTCCAGCCATCCCTTAGTCATCTTTTAGATTCTAATCGAATTGCGGGGCCCTATGGCTATGCTATAACGGGGCCCCACTCAGCTGCGCAGTCCGCTAACCGTTAAACCCACCACTCACCAACTGCTTGGATGCACATTATACTGTAATAAATGCAGAAGGGAAAATCTACAAAATGAAATGAAACAAAATTATGTTCTGCGCGTGGATGCACACACACACAGATAATGATCCAGCTAAAACTGTTTAAGAAAACAGCCCTAGATTTTCCTACCTCGGCTTTGATTTTTTTCCACTCCCTTTTCCAGTCTTTCTTTTCGCAGGACCATTCGATCGGTACCCCCGGGTTAGCTTTAATTTTTGGAAACAGCATTTTTTAAGAAGGCAAAAGACTATTTGTAGCCCACGGGATTCATGCGTTAAGCTACGTTTTTCGAGAAAAGGGCGTGGGGGAGAGTCTCGCTGTCAGGAAAAGAGGTTGCTTCTTCGTACAGTTGTACAGTATATAGTAGGGGTGTGACATCGATGACAACACATCAATGCTTCAAAAAATCGATGTCAGGAATTTAAACATCGATGCATTGTAAAAAATGTATGCTGTTTTTAGTGTTTAATACAGCTAATTTTATAGTAATAAATTGTAAAAATTGATAATTTTACAGCAATAAGTTGTAAAATTGCTAACTTTACACTACTAAACTGTAAAAATCGCTAATTTACAGTAATAAACTGTAAAACTGCTAATTTTACAGTTTGCTACTGTGCATTTTAGAGTTTTAAACTAGAACCTTTGCTGGCAGTATTATACTGTTGTTTTTACAATATAATGCAGCTAAATTTTGAGGCAATAAACTGTAAAATTTCTAACTTAGCAGTAAGAAACTGAAATTGCTAGTTTTACAGTTTATTACTGTGAATATTACAGTTTTAAAATGGAACCTCGGCTGTCAGTTTTATACTGTAAAAATAACAGTTCATTTTTTGCAGAGTGGTATTGATACAGCGACCAAAATACATCGATGTTTCCCAACATTGATTTTTCTTTCAATATATACCGTACAAATCTAAATGTATAGTAGCTCCTCGTTGTATCGCACTTTGTTTTTCACCCATCCCCATTCGCGATTTTCCCGAAAAAACATCGACAGTAAGATATCGATGGCAATTATAGAAAACTCGTTTCTGTGAGCCATATAAACTACAAAAAAATACATGTTGTTACAGTATAATACAGCTCATTTTAGTTATAAATTGTAAAATTGCTAATTTATTACAATGCATTTTACAGTTTTAAACTGGAACCGCTGCCACCAGTACTGTACTGTTGTTTTTACAGTATAATACAGATAAATTTATGGAAAAATTGCTAGTTTTACTGTAATAAACAGTAAAATAGCTACAGTTTATTACACAGTTGTTTTACAGTTTATTACTGTACTTTTAGTTTTAAACTGGAACCTCTGCTGCCAGTATTATACTGTAAACATAACAGCTTTTTCGCAGGGTACTGCAATTACTGATGAACAATGTACCTTTTGTGCAGTGTATTTTACGAACCTTTTTTTTTTGCTAAAATATGAAAACATCGACACCGAAAAAAATATATACATTGCAAAATTACGAGTTTAATAATATCCGTAGTAAAACATTAATAGTAATTATAGAACATTTTTTCTAATGAGTAACTACTTGTTGACGATGCAACATCTTCCCGCATATTAAAAAAAAAAGGATGAAGGCAAATGAGCCATGTTTAAAAAAGATCGATAGCAATCAATAAACATTTTAAATGAGATAAATACTGCCACTACTGATTAACGATATAAATTTTTTATGAAATATAATTATCGCATATTTTAACTAACATTTTTTGCTAAAATATAAAAAAAAACATCGCCCTTAAAATATCTATGTTTCCGAAACATCGACAGCAATGTAAAGATAGGTGGATTGGGCATTGAATAAGCGAGCACGCTGGAAATTTAGAAAAACTTCGAAGCCGTTTTTGTGCAATGAGTTACCGCCCGTAAGCCAGGGCTGAGGCAGAACTGAAGCAAATGCACCCACAGCTCGATCATAGCATCCTAAGACTGCAGTTTCGCCCTTATTATGGGCTCTTCAGTTAGGAATAGCCAATGATCGAGCCGGAGGTAAAAGATCCTCTTAATGTAGCTAAGATAGCCAACAAACTGGTAGATAAAGTGAATTTGGTACAACAAGCTGGTAAGATAAATTCACTTTATCTACCAGTTTGTTGGCTATCTTAGCTACATTAAGAGGATTTTTTACCTCCGGCTCGATCATTGGCTATTCCTAACTGAAGAGCCCATAATAAGGGCGAAACTGCAGTCTTAGGATGCTATGATCGAGCTGTGGGTGCATTTGCTTCCCCTTCGTTTTGTTTCGTTTCTTTTTTCTTTGCTGAGAAAAATGAAGTGTCTTCATCTGTATGATTCGGGAATGTTTTTGTCTCGGAACAAATGTCGATTGGAGAAAAATTTGGGACGAAGTGGAGATGTGAGGGGCAAGGCCGTGGCCGGTCGCCCACCCCTTGCTAAGCCTCTGGTTGTTCTATAATTATTGGCCTAAATCGATACGTAAAGAAAACATGCGTAAAACTAAAGTAGCCCGTAAGCTAGGGGTAATACTGATCCACGTGCAAAACACCGACAGAATCCGGAGACTGCATTTTTTTCCAACCTCGCTAGCGTTTAAAATTAGTTTTTTTTAGGTAATCTCAGCTTTTTATTGGTCTAGGTTATTGACTATTCTATACTGATGAGTCCTCAGCAAGGATTTAACTGCAGCCTCTGGGTGTCATAACCTGGCTACTGGTGTTTTGCATATTGATTTGCTTCGCATGGCTGAACTTACTGCTTACAACGTGTATTAATGAGCAGTGGACCCCGATTTTACGTTTTCTGTCAGGACCAGTGATGAAAAACGTACCAAGCGGGGAATCGTCAATTCAGGGGCGGGATTTATACTCTAATCATATTGTTTTGAAATTGACACTTGTGAGGAAAATGTGCAATCTTTACTTATTTTTTGTTTTTATGTATAGTAATTCTGCACTAACAAATTTTTAAGTAGCTTCTTGACTCGCAAAAGAAAAAAAAAAAGGGTTTTTATGCTTGGAATAGTTTAATCAACTGTGAAGGCGCTCTCCGTTACTTATTTACTTATTTATTTTTCAGGTTCATCACTATCATCGGAAGCGAGTATAAAATATAATATACAAACAGAATTCGTGATGCGATAGCGATGCATGCAACATTGAATTCTGGTATAATATCAGAGAGAAAAGGAAAAAGAGTTTTGGTCCTAGGATGTTGTCAAGAAAGATCAGATCGGATGATCGAAGGAAGCCTTTTTTACTTAGGGCAGGGTTGCCAGATTCAAGAACTGTAAATACGGGACAGGCTCTTGGGGGGGGGGGGGGGGAGGATTGAGAGATGAATTCGAAAGGGTGAATTTTTACAACCTTGACTTTAATATTAATCGTTTCTCAGAAATATAAATGAAGAAAAAAATACACAATGATCATATGAATAAAGGGTTCATTTTTTACCATTGCATAGTTATTTTTCGTCATGAATATTAGTGGGGAAAGATTTAACGCCAATTATTGTGAAAATTCGTATTTCCCTGTTATTAACACATTTTCCCCGACCAAGGCAGGTCATTTCAAATTTTACCGGGGGAGGGGGGGCGGGCAAAAGTTAAATTATACTAAAAAACAACCAAAGCCACTCCCACTTAAATGTAAATACCCTAATTTCCTAAAACCAGGGGGTGGAGGAAGCCATTGACCACCCGTCCTGATGTCTCAAATGACGGGCCTGTCTTGGCGTGAAAGATATAACAGTCGCTTCGACTAATGACTAATGTTTAGTATGTACTTTTCAAAAAGCTAGACGTACCATTGGGGAAATTTGAATGCAAAATAATTTTAATGAGTTATTAACAAAAAATTTGATTACAATTGAGTAGACATAGAATTAAACCTTACTACTTGAACTTACTATAAGAAGTTAATATAAAACAAATAAAAAAAATAAATATTCAATATCATTTGGGGAAAACCTTTTTTTAATTTACTGCTGCAATAATTCTTTCTAAGTTTTGATGGTGTTAGGTTGCCATAAAGCTCACTGTAACTTATATTTCTGTCGTTCAATGTAAAAATTATGCATCTTCATGTTTTTAAAACGGCGTATTTGTTTGCCAAATGGAATAACATTTAGTTACATTTTTTAGTATAAAAGTGAAGAGAAGCAAATTTCAAAAGATAGAAATTAATTGCTTCAAAAAAATCTAGTGACTAATAGTAACTGAACACGTATATTTCTTTCATAATTGAAAAATTAAGAAGAGCTTTTCTATAGTAACCCATTGTAAAATCATTTACAAGGAGTTACACCACTTTTACAACGAACGTTTGTCGAATTTATTGTCACAATAATTTCTGCTCTAAATTAATAGAACACTAACATTACTTCAGAGCAGGAAAATATTATAAATCAATCAATTTTCTTATCACTCTTTTACATTTTTTGTTTTACTTCATTTTGTTCTGAAAATAATGTTTCGTTTTGTAAAATGCTGCTTCTAGCCACAATACGGGACTTTAGCCGTCCCGTATCAAGGTTCCCCGGGACGCGGGACAATATTTCAAAAAACGGGACTGTCCCTTGAAATCCGGGAAGTCTGGCAACCCTGCTTAGGAGCATAAGACAGAAAAAAAAGAATGCCATTAAACAGCTATGAAACTAATTTATCTCGACATTTTTTTTTTTTTGGGGGGGGGGTTAACCCTTTACTGCACGGTGTGCCAGATCTGGCACAAACCAAATAAACCCTCATATATTCCTATGATTTTTAAATACAGTTAAACTGAGCTTTGTGCCCATTCTGGAACATTGCTATAACAGTTTAGTGTGATGTTTATGCACTAGTTAGTTGCACTAGTCTAGGTATTACAGTTCTTGCTTTTTAAAGAAAGAGTGTCTGCATTTCCGTTAGAAGTGTGCTTAGTCATTATTTCCTTTGTTCTAAAAATGTTTAAATACACTTAGTGGAAAGTTTGTTTATACCACTTATGGCACAAAACACATTGTAGATTATTACACTTATCGGTATACAAAGCATATGCTATGTGCTTTGAGCCATATATAGAACAAACAATTAAAACATCATTTTTGGTGCACATTTTTAAGATTAATTTTTTTCTTTATTTTTTCTGAACTCAGGGCTATTTAAAAGGTAACAAATGATTTTTTTCATTAAAATATAAAAAATCGTGCAGTGAAGGGTTAAGTCTTGTGGATGGAAAGAGATTTCATCTGTTAGTCGAAAAACGTATGTAGCGGACTTTTGGAAAAGGAAAAACGTAAAATCCGGAATCTGTCAACATTATCTGTATAGCCTCTTTCAGGGGTCAGCAAAAAAATCACGTCTAAAACGGGATAATATACGAAACGGCCAACGTAAAATGCGGGTTTCACCATGTATATCACTTGTCGATTTGAACAATTTAAAGCATTAAAGCTTAATGAGCACATGGCCACCTTCAAAGGGGCACATAGTTAATATGAGAAAAAAAATAAACCACGATTTCCCTTCCTTAAAAAGAAAAGCAATTCACCCAAAAGCAAAAAAAAAAAAAAACCGCTATCTGGTTCGGTGTGTGGACGCGCGAATCCAACAAGACAATCTCAACACAGATAACACAACCCGAAGTGGGGCACCAGAGCGCCTGGGGCCTTTGCCCCAAAGCACAAGAGACGATAATAAAATGAAAGGCACTCATTTTCTTCTCTTGCAGGAATCGGAAGAGATATCACGTTTCTTAATGGAAAACATCAATAATAAGGAAATACTTTTTCCCTTTTTGACTCTCCAAAACTTGTACTTTCTCTCCTCAAGAATGTTCACTCGCATCGGGCGAACATTAATGCCGTGACCCCGAATAATGAAACATTTAAGAAAGCACCGTAACCTAAAACGACAAATGAGAACGGGCATCCATTCTGAGAAACGGCCATTTCAGATTCAAACGCGTTGCGAGAATTGATACATAATGATGAGTTCATTTAATGAAACGGTTCTCACTTCTCAAACCTGGGCAAAGATTCAGGAATGGACCCGTGGGGCACCAAAACTGTTTCTAAAGTTTTAGAATAATTTGTGTTTATTGCATTATAGCAAGAAGTAAGCAGTAAATGTAGAAAAAAGCTTCAAAATATTAATCTCTTTTGCAAATCACAAAACCTCAACGTAATATTTAGCTATTATTGCACATGGAAATTATACAAGATGATTTTGTTATATGAGTCTTATTGCAAGCAGGGAAAATATGACAACATATATGGCCAAATACAAGATATCTTCCCATTTTATTATATAAACTTAAACTGGTAAAAATCCGAAACATTACACGGAAATGATCTGTAATTTTTCGGATTTTTTTAGAGTGTAAAAAAAACCCATTTAGTTAGTTAAAAATTAAGTTTTGACTCTTGGGGCTCTTCCATTCGAACGTGCTGAAGTAGGAAGAAGCGAGCGAAATTGGGAATACTAACTGGATGCTTTTACACAGTTGACAAAAGCCGACTCGCGCACAATGGAGCAGCTCATCAGAAATTCTCGGGAACATGGTGTTTCTGCAGTTGGCAAGAAAAGCGCTGTTCTGCTCGGATGGACCCCACCTCAATCGGACCATGTCCACTCCAGCTACCCAACCTCGGGGTCGTCTCCGAGTGCATTCAGTCGGCGCGCTTCCTCAATTCGGCCGTCTGCTTTCTTAATCACGATATGCTGAAAAAAAAATGGGACCTTTTTGCTTGAGGCCTCATTAGCAAACATTGGTGTGCAGAAATTCTGAAAATCAACTCACGGGGGCCAAGCGATCTCCAAGCCAAGGGTGGGGCTTCCCCTGCCTCTGAGAACTCAGCATATTTTCGTATAAGTGGGTGTGGTTTTTGTTGTTTTCCGATGAAATTGCATTGTGTTTGCACACTTAGCCCCCACTGGTAAAACTTGAAATGACGGGCTTGTGAAAATCATATTTTTGAAACTACTGCACATACTGGTCGTTCATTGTTAAAGTGGTGCATCTCCTAATAGTTATACTTGCCAGACGTCCCGGTTTTCAGACGAAGACCTGCCGCTTGACTTCACGTTCCGTTAAAGGATAATTTTGAATTAGATGTCCAAACAAGTCTCAAAAAGGGTAACTGTGAAGGACTATTGAAGATAATTACTTTGTCATGTGTAGAATCAAAAAATAATTTCTATTAAAGTCTTAACCAATAAAAATTACTCATAAATATTGTTAACATTTTTATCCCTCATTCAAAGCGTTTCTTAGTGTATTAATAGTGAAGGAAAGAAATAAATGTTTCAACTTACATGCTTATATGCTTTGTCACCTACCCGTTGTTAATATTAACCCATAGTTTAGGTTCATAATTCAAGAACGTCACGGTTACTCTAAAGAACATCGTTTAACTGCATGCTTCCCATAGCTGAAACCTCCCGTGAATTTGCGCATGCGTCAGGTCTGCCTTACTTTATTAAAATAGGGGTGGAGAAAAAAAATGTGCAAATTGGAAAGCGTGTTTAGCTGTTCGTCTTGAGGGCAATTCCGCGGTATCAGTTTTTCATGAATCAGCTTACAAAGACTAAAAATATATTAAATCCTTGTTTTAATTTATGAACTTAATAAAGAACATGGTCTTTACTACAGTACAATGCAGTTAAATTTTGAGAAAAAAATAGAAATGTTATTTTCTTCGTAACGGATGTATTTCGTAAGATACTTTCGTTACGGAGCCAAAAAAGCATCATATAAAAACTGTTTCTGCAAATGTTTTATTGATGTTCTTCATAAAATTCGTGAAATAAAACAAGGATTTAACATATTTCTAGTATTCGCAAGCTGTTTTGTGCAGCAGTTTTATTAAAATAGAATTGCCAAAGTAGAGAGAGTCGGACATGGCAAGTGTATATCCTCAGCCTTTTCTAAATGGAATCTATCCCAACTCATTTCGAGAACGGACAGCACATGCTAAGGAACATTACTTGCCATTTATTACTGTGAGAAAAGATTAGCTTTTCCAATTTTTGTGAGAATTCATTCATGAATAATGATTCACCTCATCTATCTTGAAGATCGAGGTTTTCAGGTAAAACCATTCAGTCATAAAGATTTCAATTCTTTCGAGTTAAATATTTTTAAACTCAATAACATCCACATCAATTACTCTTTTACTCCAACCAAGTGCTGGTAAACTCTGTTTTTCATTCATTTAGTTCGACACCATTCTGTCAGACAAGAACCGACAAAAATCTCTCCATACATTAAGTATTTGAATGTAAGAAGATTTCGGAACAAAGTGCATGACATTGAATAGAATTCACGCCTCAGAAAGCAACCAAGAAATAAATTGGATGCATTGTCCACCATTTAAGAGGGACCGGTTTTAATCTACTAAACGTAGATCTAACACCTTACGAGGGAAGGTATACTCATTACCTATTCGCAAATAGTCTTCTCCCATATCAGGGCAATTTTTAGGGAATGGAGCATTAGTAAAAAAGTCCTCAAGAAGTAGTATTGAGTGTAATAAATATTTTGATCATAAAACTTTTGTTAAATTAGATGTAGGAAAAATTAAATATACACATACATACTATATTAATAAACTGACAATCGTTTCAGCAAGAAATGTAAAAGAATATTTACTTAATTAATGTTTGATACATTAAACTTGAACTGTTATCGTTTTCATAAGTTGATTCAATAAGTTAGGGCGTAAAAGTTGAAAAATATAATTTAATTTTAAGGTAAAGCTGGCACACAAGTCAGCAGGTTAATAAAGGTTAGTCCAGTTACCTGTTTTTTCTAAACTATTCATGAATGTTTTTTAAATATCATTAATTTTTCGTGACTTTTCATTATTACTTGCTGTTATGGAATGCAACAATTTTAATAAAATGAAGACACATTTTTGCCATTTGTCTTTATAGGGTCAAATATATTGCGCACACAGTGTGGAGAGATTGTTCTTAACCGTACAATTTAATTATTAACTAATAGTTACATTCAAATGATATTATTGTAAGGTTTTTGTACACAAAGAGAATTTTATTGCAAGTTATTATTATTATTTTTTTCTTTTGTCGTGTGCCAGCCAGGCTGGCAATTTGGGGTGCGCTGCTTCACTTTTCCAACTGTACCGTTATTTGGTGTGAAGTCCGACTTCCACAGTACACGCATGCCATAGGGACCCGTTTATAGGGTAGGCAACCTTTTACACAACACATTCATACACAGAAAGGACAATGACAGGAGAGAGAAAGCACATCCATGCCCAAGCCGGGACTCGAACCCGAGCCACACCATCCATGGTAGACTACTCTGACCTCTAGACAAGGTGGCCGGCGCAAGTTATTATTTCAAGTTATTATTGAATTTTATATTCATTAGGAGTTTTATTTCATTTTATATTCATTAAAACAGCTGTACCTTATTAGTTTGCCGTATCTCAGTGAATGTATTATTTTCTGTTACATGTACGAGAAAATAAACTAACAGGGAAAGCAAGGAGTAAGTTATGAAATATGAAACAGAAAAAATAAGAAATGGGTGTAGGAAACATTTAGACATCTTCAGAAATGAATAAAAGCTATAAAACAACAACGTATTCAAGCACAAATATTGAAAAAGTGGCAAACATGTATTACGGGGTTTCAAGGACCCCCCCCCCCTTTTTTTTTCAAAACTGTGAGTGTTATAATATGTAAAGCCATCCGTGACAACTTCCTGCAATTTTATGTGCTTGTTTGTTAACACTAGTTGCTTAACGGTTATTTGGGTATATTATTTCTAACTGAGATCCAAGTCCAGGGTGTCATTCGCATCTGAGTTCACGAGAGCTCGGTTCCTCCACTTCTTTTCAAATTTAGGCGTATTTTCACACATTTAAACCAAATTCAAACTATATACTCATGAAAATGAAATCTGATAACAGTTACATCAAAATAAAACCTTCAAAATGCTTCTGACACTATTCCGGCTGATTCTTATGCAAAATGACTTCCTGAATCCGAATATGATCACTGTTTTTCCATTACTCGTACCAATTTTTGTAGAAAGGCTCACTTTTTTTTTTCATTTTTCCTTTGTTTCAGAACTATTATTTTCTTTTTTGGAGGGGAAAGAAGCATTGTATTAACCGCTAACAGTATTTTAGAAGGCAAAAGAGGCTCAGAGTCATGAACACTGATAGAAAAAAAAGAAACTTGGGTGTGTACATCCCTCAAAACATTTCAAAAATCCTCGAAGATGATCTTTCTATTCCGGTTTTTTAAAATAGAAATTTTGAAAAAAAAATTTGGTGGAAAATCAGAGTATAAGACTGGCTCCTATACTATAATTCCTTTGTCTGAAAAATTTTTCGCTTTGTAAAAAAAAAAAAAAAAAAAATCTAAAAAAATTAAAAACATTCTTGTGAGGGTCTCACGTTGCATACGAGTCGCGTCGCAGGTCTTCAGTAAAAAAGACTATTCTGGCTGATTCTTATCTAAAATGACCCCTGGAACTCAAATATGGATACCGTCCCCCCCCCCAACCGAGCACTACTTTTTAATGCCCCCCCCCCAATTAATATCCAGAAAAGTGGGAAAATGTGTCTTGTTTACTAGTGTCTTTGGTGTTATAATAATAAACAATCGTTCACTGCTACTGGCTATTTCGGACTACTATGGTTAAAAATATTAAATTATTTTTTATGAATTAAAATGTAATGAATTGTAAATTTAAATGTTAAGGAATCATAGCGGTGTAAAATGAGGAAGCCAGTTACGAAAAAAATAAAAAAAAAAGATGGTGAGTGAAGTAATGGATACAGGAAGATAAAAAAAGGGAAAATTAAGTGAAATAATCAGGTCCTCTGAACCGTATGGCTCCATCAAAATGTCCAATCTTTGTGACACCGTGTCAAAGAGTGTTCCCAGAGGAAGAATTTGGAGAGTTTGACAAAATGATTTTCCTCGGCGTCGCGGTTGAGGAAACGGCGTGGAGCGGGTCAACGTTCGTAACCCTCCGCTGGCCAGGTCAATCCTTTCCTGCACCCCAGAGAGGGGTGGCCCCGAGAAAGACCAAGCGGCACGTTTTCCGCCTCGTCTTGCTTCATCACCTGGATTCTTTCCGACCTCCACTTGAACTCGCGGGACCTTCAACATCGCTTTCCTTAGCCGTTGCAGATTTTGGGGAAAAGTTTGAGAATCACAAGAGTTGGAGTCAGATATTTTCTTTCAGAGTCCGTCATCAGACATGGCTGCGAAGTCGGAGTCAGATATTTTCCCTCACAGTCAGTAGTCTACCATGGCTGCAAAGTCGGAGTTGGATATTTACTCTCAGAGTCCGTCATCAGCCATGGCTGCGAAGTCGGAGTCGAATATTTTCCCTCTCAGTCAGTAGTCTACCATCGCTGCAAAATCGGGGTCGGATATTTACTCTCAGGGTCCGTCATCAGCCATGGCTCCGAAGTCGGAGTCGGATATTTTCCCTCTCAGTCAGTAGTCCACCATGGCTGCAAAGTCGGAGTCAGAGAAGGACGTCGGAAACGCTTTAAAGTTCCAAGAGCAGAAGTCGGATATATTTCGTCCGGGTCAGTAATCTGCCATGACTACAGAGTTAGAGACGGGAGAAGGGAGTCGGGGTCCTTTAAAATATTAAGAGTCGGAGTCGGATATTTTCTCTCCCAGTCAGCAATCTGCCATAGCTGAGGAGTTGGACACTCGAACTGATTTTGGGGTAAAGAAATCAAAGTCGGAGAAGGAAGTAGAGATGTTTCAAATTCCGAGAGTCGGAGTCGAGCAGTCTCAATCCAAATCTGCAATCCGCAGAATCAATGGACTGATGTTGAGAGAAAGGAGGCGGTGTCGAAGGCTCTATCATTCTTGGAGTGGGAGCCGATCATTTTTCATTCAACTCCGCAACCCCGATTTCAAAGCTCCGGAACAGGTATCCCATATACAGTTGAACTCACTTATAACGAACCCTGATTTAACGAGAATTCAAATCGTACGAAAAAAACAAATATAATTGATTGGTACAATATAAAGTGTATGGGGGCGTAACCCGCCTTTAAAAGCACGTATACATTTGCTTTCAGATGCGCTTAACATATTTGGGGAAAATTAATTTTTATATTTTCGTAAGTCTCACCCCTATTTATTTTCCTTTTAGGTCAAAAAGTAACTGGTAAAAAAATAATGACACGTGCTGCAAAAATAGTAATAAATAACTAAATCTATGACTTGAATTGCTTAACGAAAAAATACATACGTTATTATAGCATTACTAGGCTGTTATAGCATTATTATTTAAATACGATTTTTTTAATATAGAATGGAGACACTATATATTATTGTACATGATGGTTCCTGGCATTGAAAAATGTTTCTACTAGTTGACCCGAGCAAAGCTTTCGCGCTTCACAGCAGAAATTCAAAAAATCGAATTTTTTAACGGCATTTTTTTTTTGAAAAACAGGCACAAAGAGATTTTTTTTATTTTTCGCTGCTTTAAACGAAAATGAAATCATGCCTTACTTTTGTGTCTATATGAAGCATTCAGAAAAAAGCAACTTTAAGAAATATTATTCATGCTAAAATGAACATTTTTCTTTCTCCGATGTTAATGCAATAGAAGTACTGGTTTAAATTAAATAAAAAAAACTGAAGCAATAAATGAATAAAAATAAATAAAGAAATTATTTCTGAGAAAGCATAAATCAGCGAATAAAGTAGTGAATGAATAATAAAATAAGTGGCTGAATAAATAAATAAGTGACTGCATAAATAAATAAGTGAACTATTATTACATGCTGGAATTTAAATGAATTAATTAATAAACGAATACGCAAGTGATTTTATAAATGACTGAATAAGTGAACGAAATGAACTGTTTCACTTTTGCCCTATCCAGTTTGCCCTGCATGCAGTTGTCTAATTGTGCAAAGTATTTAAAATGAAAATAAGTTCAATATTAAATAAATAAATAAGTACTGAACCGAATATGAGTAGATCTCAATTAATATTTAAAACGTTAATAACAAAAACTCTGTGATTTTATAATAACAAAAAAAAAATCAGTTTTTAAAAAAAAGAGTTCGACTTCGTATAAGAGAAATATTTTCAGAATGTTTTGAGAATAAATATACTAGGAAGCTCTTGAAGCTCATGTCGATGAAAGTTCTTTAAATTAACTAAAAGCACTGGGCAAAAAAGCTATCTTCTTTTGTTTTTTAGATATAAGTAAAAAAAAAATCAGAAAAAAACAGGCAGATGTTTTATTCATTTATTTTTAATTTAACGCTAAGCAAATTAACTAAAAATCATGCCTTCCCCTATCTAATTAAAAATTGATTACATACAGTCAGCTCTTAATTACTCGAAGTACCAAGTTACCGGTTAAATCCTTTGAATTATTGATAGTTCGAGTTATGAGAAATGCCTTACCTAAAGGTTTCTGATGCAATAAAAAATTCGATATAGAAGAATATTCGAGGAATAAAGTATTCGAGTTACCGGGAGTTTTACATTTTCTGAGAAGATTAATTAAGTTTATTAAATTTATAAAAAATTTGAGTTGTGAGCCCATTATTTTACTAGGTCTTTCAAGAAATAATCAGTGAAACAGTGATACACCACACCCTCTCCCCTCTATTTCGCAGTAGTATTCAAGATTGTAAAAGAAAGGACATGTTTCCATACGACTAAAGTTTCTCTCGGGTCGTTCCACGTCAAATCGCCTAAGGCTATGTGCCGTCATGTCTCGGATTTTGTTCAATATTTTTTTACGGATAGATACCTATGAGATAAACTCAAATTATTTTTTTTAGATTTTTTGAATAAAAATTTAGGGTTGTAGATTTTTTTGAAATTTTGATTTTTTCTGAATTTTTGCTTTTTTTATTTTTGGTATGCATTTTGAAAAAGCTCTATAACTTCCTCATTTTTCATTCAATTAAGCCAGTTTACGTTATCATTTTAAAGCTAATTATTTTCTCCTTCAATATTAGTGACAAAAATGAGATTGTGAAAAATAGAATTTTGCCAATGGTCGTCTGAAGTCAGATTTTGTGTTTTTTCAATTGGTATGTTCAGTAGGTCATATCTCCGGAGTACCAACTAAGAACTGCTCAATTTTTTTTTTCAGTGATGACCACATCATATACTTTTTATGTATAAAAAATTGGAAGGGTGTTTTTTGTTGTTTTAGAATAAAAAATTCAAGTGTGTTTTTTCAGTTGGTATGATCAATAGGTCATATCTCCGGACTACCAACTAAGAAATGCACGACACTTTTTTTCTGTTATGACAACATCATACCCTTTTTATGTATAAAAAATTAGGAGGGTGCTTTTTGTAGTTTTGGAATAAAAAAATCAAACGTGTTTTTTCAGTTGGTATAATCAATAGGTCATATCTCCGGATTACCAGTTAACAACTGCGCCATTTTTTTTCTAAAATGAAAACATCATAATGTTTTTATGATCAAGATATTAGAAGGCTGTTTTTTGTTGCTCTGAAAATTAAAAAAAAATTGAATTTTTGAAACAAATTTCTTTAAAAATCAAGTTTTCGATAAGTTTAAAAACTTCGTAAAATTAAAAAAAAAACTATGCTATCACAAGGAAGACCACGACATGGCAGCTGAATGGCATTTCTTTGCCACGAGTCATGGCAAGAATGCATGCGATGGAGTAGGGGGCACAATAAAACGGCTTGCAATAAGGGCAAGTCTTCAAAGAACTGTCGAAGGACAGATTTTAAATGCACATGATCTATTTCAATTTGCCTCTCAAAACATAAAGGGGATACAGATGTTTTTCGTTACAGCAGTGGAAGTGGTTGCAAATGAAGATTTTTTAAAGCAAAGATATGAAAGAGCCTTAATAATAGTAGGCAGCAGAGAGAATTACTTCTTCAAGCCATTAGACACGAAGGGTATATTAGTGAAGAAGGTTTCTGTGTTTGAAAAACCTTTTGTTGCCACTGTCGGAACATCGTAGAAATAAAGATTGTTATTCATGAAATTTTTATGCTTTCATTTGATAACAAATTATAAAATGTTGCGTAGATTTCAGAATAATGGAAACCAAATATAAAATTTTTCCAACCACCAAGAGCTCGCGAGTGTTTTTTTGTCAAACTATGAATGAAAGTATATTTAAAGACATTTCAGTTTACTTTATCGTAATTCCTCGGTTGATGGAGTGGCTAGCAAATAATTACTGAAGAGTAAAATAATTATGCAGCGACTTTTCACTACCAAAGCATGCAAGCAATAGAACAATATAAAACTACCATTAAGTATTTGAATGTAATAAATAGGATACATTTTCATCTGCTTGTGAAGTATGATGCTGAATGAATCTCAAATTAAGTTTCAAAAGTTGATTTTAAAGTAAAGTTTTTTGAAAAAAACATGTAAGATTTTTATTTCAAAATAACAAGAAAACTTCCTTCTAATTTCTTGATCATAAAAACATCATGATGTTTTCATTATGAAAAAAAAATGGCGCAGTTGTTAACTGGTAATCCGGAGATGTGACCTATTGATCATACCAACTGAAAAAACACGTTTGATTTTTTTATTCCAAAACTACAAAAAGCACCCTCCTAATTTTTTATACATAAAAAGGGTATGATGTCGTCATAACAGAAAAAAAGTGTCGTGCATTTCTTGCTTGGTAGTCCGGAGATATGACCTATTGATCATACCAACTGAAAAAACACACTTGAATTTTTTATTCCAAAACAACAAAAAACACCCTTCCAATTTTTTATACATAAAAAGTATATGATGTGGTCATCACTGAAAAAAAAAATTGGGCAGTTCTTAGTTGGTACTCCGGAGATATGACCTATTGAACATACCAATTGAAAAAACACGAAATCTGACTTCAGACGACCATTGGCGAAATTCTATTTTTCAGAATCTCATTTTTGTCACTAATATTGAAGGAGAAAATAATTAACTTTAAAATGATACATAAACTGGCTTAATTGAATAAAAAATGAGGAAGTTATAGAGCTTTTTCAAAATGCATACCAAAAATAAAAAAGCAAAAATTCTGAAAAAATCAAAATTTCAAAAAATTCTACAACCCTAAATTTTTATTCAAAAAATCTAAAAAAATTAATTTGAGTTTATCTCATAGGTATCTATCCGTAAAAAAATATTGAACAAAATCCGAGACATGACGGCACGGCCGACTATTTAAATTAGGCGATTTGACGTGGAATGAGCCTCTCCTAACTACTTTGCATGTATGCTAACCCATATAACAAAAACTAACTTTAGCAATCTTAATACAAACCCGCATTAGGCTAAGAAGTGTAATTACATTCGTTATAAACAAAAATGATGATTTGAGTAAGCAATTAAGAACATTTTCCTGATAATTTGTGACTTATTTACGTGGCTTATTTTTTTTTTATTATTATTGTGTTTAAATTTAGCACCGAACACTATTGATTATTTTTCTTTTAAAGTGGTTACTTGTCTGCATTTATAAACAAGAAGTCTAACTACTTTCGATTTCTAACAAAACTCATAGTTATTTTCATTGATAATAAACTAGGAGAAATAGGAGAACGAATGGTAAAATCAGTTATTCCCAAATGACCAAAAGAGAAACCCAAGACAGCTGTAAAGTCGTCGTTATCCTGAAATGAACAATAGGTTTCTTCTACTGTAGGAAGTTTTTTATATCCTAATATTGATTATTCCGAACTTTTTTACAAATGTATGTTAAGTAATGCGGGGCACGATGGAAAAAAAAAAAAAACGGGCAGAATGAAGTGCTAAAATATTTTACTCAGGCTGTCTGGCGATATTTTTATTATGTTGTTAAGCACATTGTTGGTTCCTGATGATTAGTTCCCAGAGCTATGAACCACCACAACAAAGAGAGAAACAACTTAAAGACTATAGTGTCCTTCTACCTCCTATAGATCCTGAACCAGGAAAATCTGAACCTTTTCAAAACTACTTTGAAGAAGATACATATATTTCAGGGGTGGCCAACCTTTTTGGGAAAAGTGCCACTTTCGGGAAAAGAAATATTTCGCGTGCCATTTTGAATTTTTCAATGACAAAAAATTGATTTTTTTAATTTATGGGCTGATTGTGTAACTTTTACTAAAATACTATATTATTTCTTTAAGTTTGAGCAGTGAAGAAGCTCTGTGGAGGGAAATCTCGTTTTTTGCTATCTTTGATCAGTTTATAGAAACGGTAAATTGGTAGGGGCTCTCGCTCTCTGGAAAAATTTTCAACATTGAAGTTTGAAAAGTACAATTGTAGACTGTCACATAGAGTGAAATCTTAATGTTATCAAGTTCATCTCTTCTAAAGCTTATTCGAAATAGTCCCAAAAATGTGACTTTAGCTTTTATTTGAAAACGATAGGAGAAAGGTACCTTTCAGGGTTTCCATTGAAATTTTTCGCGACATTGTGTGAGTAGTAGTCATTTTTGAGTAGTCATTGAGAACGAAAGTTTCAGGTCTAGGTCATATCTGCAGACTTTAAATAAGAGGGAGAATGTCGAGATATCCCTCGGAGAGTTTTCAAAACTGAAATCGTAAACACGTATGGTTGAACCGCAAAGAGATGGTGGATCGACTGGAAGCGGAAACGGACCACTTCATTTTGAGATAGATTGGATCTGCTGGAACGCGTAAGCAGTGAAGTTATGCTTTCTCGCTAATCCAACCTATTTTTAAATGAAGTGGCCCGTTTCCGTTTCCAATCGACCCGCCATCTCTTCGCGGTTTAACTTTAATTTCACGGCATCTTTTGTAGTAATGTTTGGGAAACTGTGAGTTCGGCAGCCCTTCACAAGAAAGTTTTCTAAATTAAAGTCTGTAAATAAATTTTAGACTATCTTTAATAACTTTGAAAGGTCCGGGATTTGGAGGATGTCATAGGAAACTTTTTTAAACTGAAGTTTTAAAAATGAAATTTTAGACTATATTTTGGGATATTGGAGGAAGTAGTGCTTGCTTTTCCATTAATAATTTCAAAATTGAAAACTAAAAGATGCATTCTTAGATTGTTTAGGAGAGTTCGGGGGTCCCTCCAGAAATGTTTCCGTCTTTAGGCTCTTACCATGCAATTCGTGTAATAGTTTGTGATGTTAAGGAATAGGTTGGGAGATTCGAAGGCTCCTTCGTTTAAAAACACAGACACAAAGTTGGCGACATCAGGCAAGGAAAAGGGTAATCCGCACTGCAATCTTTTTGAAATAGAAATTTCAAAAATGTCATTTTAGGACACACTTTGGCTAATTTAAGAGAAGAGGTAGAAAAGCGACTTTTCTCTGGAAATGTTTACAATTTATGCACTAAAATGCATTTCTAACCATAGGGATCTTAGGAAAGGAAGTGGAGGTCGGAACACTTCTCCAGAAATTTTCTGCAATAAGAGGGTGAAAAACGTAATTTTAAGAATTTTTTGGACTCCTAGGGAGTTCATGACACATTTTTAGAACCGCATTTGGACTTTCGATACACTTAAGTTTTGCCGTCCGAAGCTAGGGTCCCCTTGCTCTCTCCTAGATCCGACAGTGGCTAACAGTTAAGTTAATTTAGAATTTCTGGTCATTTGCTGAACCATCTTTGGTAGAGCGTGATTAAGTTGTGCCATCTGTTAAAAAACCATCCGAGTCTGAGTCGGAATCCTCAGAATCACTTAGGGTTTTGAGAACGTCCCCCCCACCCTCCCCAGCTCCCGCTTTTTGGATTCTTGCCCAAATCATTTATGAAACGCACGATTAAAAATCCAGATTAAGCTTTTGACCATATTATAACGTATTATAATTATAATTAAATACAAATGAATTAGCAGTAAGATTTTAAAGGTATTTTTTCAACTAGAAGAATAAGGTTTAAAAAGTCCATTAAAATTGCTGAAAGCCATTATTTTCTCAATTTTGAAAAAGTTCAATAAGTCTTCGCGTGCCACTCTAAATACTCTCCCGTGCCACACTGTGGCACGCGTGCCGCGGGTTGGCCCCACCACTGATATATTTTATTATCCTCAATTTATTTTAAGGTCGAACAACTCTCCCTCTAATTTATATGCACATGTTAAGCTTCTACAGACAGGTTTTCATTTTGGAAGGTAATTCTCTGTGTGTATATTATTATAACTGTATCGTCCGTCATGCATAGTTGTCTTAATTATATTTGCTTATTAACACCCTAATATTTGTTTATTCATATTTATATGCAAATATCGTATTTTTGTAAGTAACAATCAGCGTAGAAAGATGATTTATGAGCTTCAAAAAAGAAACAAATGTGTATGTTTTATATTCATATTACACAATACTATTTATTGTCGGCTGTTGGAGTCCGAAGAGGACTACTTCTGTCAGACCATAGTTCGTGCCCAGATGGGAGAGAGTTTAATATTATTACTATATCGTCATTTATGCATTAATGTATTAATTTTTTGCTCATTAGCCACTAATATTCATTCATATATATATATATATATATATATATATATATATATATATATATATATATATATATATATATATATATATATATATATATATACATATGCATTTTTTTAAACATTTTTTTAGTAATAATCAGAGCAGAATGTATGAATTATGTGCTTTTAATGAATGTTTGTAACATATATCCCAGTTAAACAATGTTATCGTTTGTTAGTCTGATGAGAACTATTTTTGTCAGACCAGGCTTGGTCAGGACCGCCGAGGGCAAAGTTGGGCCCTTTCTGTCTGGTCCCCGCCCCACCCCTCTCCAAAATATTTATTAAGTTTATACTACTCCAACTCCGAGCCGGGTCCCAGGATCTGGATCCGACATTTTTCCGACTAGGCTGATATGGACTTTTGTTGGAACTTCTTCTCTTGTTGGACTTCTGTAGCGGGGTGAGGGGGGGGGGGGAGATTCGGGAAACTTAAAATGCTGATAAACTTTCTCAAACTAAGTTCTAGGTACATTTTAATAACTAATGAGCCTTATTTTAGGAATAAATGCTTTTTTTCCCTCGGGGTAGAGGAAAATCGTCTATTTTCAAAGAGCTACAGCGAACTTATTATTTGTGCTACAGAAAAGTTGTAAGGATCAAAGTTGAAGGAAATTTAATCTTCTTTAAACTTAGTGTTTAAAAATGTGTGCTAACTTTTACCATGTATGAGATATTTCGAAAAAAAACACAAAAAGTCATACATTTTTGTGGTTTTTCGGATCTCAAAAGTTCTTCCGAGGTATTTCATGTTGGATAAATTGGCTTTTTCTTGTTGGCATCCATTTGTACTAGTTGAAAAAAAAAATCTTCTAGCCCATTTTTTGCAAGGTAAAATGCATCCATTGACTGGACTATTTGTTATTGAATATTGAATATGTTTTGACTTAATTTGCAACTGTTTTGCAACTTGAAAAGTGAGGCACAGTTTTTGAGTTATGTGACATACATACGCACATAAATACATACATACGCATATACATACATGCATATGCACATACATACGTATATACAGACGTCACGAGAAAACTCGTCTTAATTAATTCCAGTATGGTCGAAGAGTATTTTTCGGCTGGTTATATGTTGGTAGGTGCGTATGCACGTGCTGACTGGTCTAAAAAACTACTCAACATTCATTTGGGGGTGAACAAAATCAAAATTTAGACCGAATTTTGAGTGAAACTTTTTTCGCGATCATAATACTTCCTTTACTACGTAAAAGAAAGTAAAAAGAGTAAGCGTTTTCGAGTTAAAATGTCACCAGGAAAAGCGTCGGAAGCAGATACTTTAAAATCTGAATTTAATATTAACTCAAGAAGAGTTTGCTTGGATGGTTGATTACGCGAGAGTTAACGCGAATCAGCTCCATTCTTTTTTTCCCCCCTCACAATGTGGATGCGATCCAAGAAGCGTGATTCAAGTCTTCATGTGAGATGTTGTGTACTTCTTGTCTGTTTTCCTTGGAGGATGTGGACTCGCCCGTCTTTGGGAGCCATCCCTTTGGCACAGGTGCAAGGATGAACATTTTCTTCTTCCTTAAACTTTTCCAATTCCCTTGGCCGATCGACGTCGGAACACAATGATCTTCAGCATGACTCAGTCCCAGACTTTTTTTACTCCAGGACCATTTACTAAATTCGAACTATATTAAAAGCGTTTAGTAGTGATACCTGTGTATAACAATACTGTCTGCAATTCTTTAGTCCCAACAAAATTATCGTTTATCTAGTGCATTTTACACCTGCCTACAGCGATAATCACATTTCCGATGCACCTGTCTATAACGATAATTTGCATTTTCTTTCCTTTTTTTGACAAAAAATGAATAAATAATCCTAGGTTATTTAATTACCAGGCTTTTTTCATCTTAAAAAATTAAGTTTCGAATATGAAATAACAAAAGATGCGGCAGCACAGTGTTTAAGGATTACTAGCTCAGGGCTGTTATAGTTACCCCCCCCCTCATTTTTTAGAAAAGGGGGGGGCATAGAAAGTGCAGTGGGACAAAATAAAGTGGACACACCCAACAAAAACGACTAAAAGATGCCGTTATTGTTTAGTAACTTTTTTTAGTAACAACGTATATGTTTAGTAACTTTTATTTTGGAAAGATGTTCCTAAAGCTGATAGTTTCTAAAATGTCTTTGCGCTGTACGTATATACGTTTTCAATGTTTATTTTAATTAATAAGAAAAGCTGAAAAATATAAAATTACTAAACTACCTATTTTTAAATTATAATTACTCTATTATGAATTATATGTTTGAAGTAACTCGTATCAAATTAGAAAAGTTTGTTTTAGATAAAACATAGTTTTTTATGTGCACAAAATATGTAGGAGGGGTGGGGACGTCTGCATAGAAGTTCAAACTGTTTACATCGATAACTTGTCTGCAACAATATTTTTTAAGGTCCCAAGAGTATCATATCGACAGGTTAAACTGTAGCAAAAGTAGCTCAATCCATGAGGCACGGGCAATGTTTTTTTTTTTTTTTTTTTTTTTGAATGTCTAGATCCCCAGCGGATTGACCTTCTCTATTAACTCGTACATTGAACTTGTTCATTTTGAACGATTTCGTTCATACAATAAAGTTATATATTATCTCTCTGCGAGAGTGACATTGAACTTATTTCATTGGATCAAAAATATTGTTTCAAGGGAAGCAACGAAAAATGACTTAAAAGTAAGAAAATTAGTCAATAAATATTTTATATAAGATCAATACAATGTTCCATTCACCGTTCAAAATAATCTTTTTGTTTTAGGTGATCGTATTTCTCCGTTTATTGAAGGGAGTACAATTTACTCTGGAAATATTACTCTGGAGACAACAAGATTTTTTTTTTTTTTTGAGACTATGCTTCTTACGGGGAGGTCGAGTTATTAATATGTTTAGATTACACTCAATTGAATCAGTCGTTTATTGATAGGACTTATAGTCCAATCAATAGATACATTTTACCTTGCAAAAAATGGGCTAGAAGATTTGTTTTGCAAAAAGTTATCCAACACGAAAGACATCGAGATAACTTTTGGGGGCAAAAAACCACAAAAATGGATGACTTTTTGTGGTTTTTTCAAAATATCTCAGAAATGGTTAAACTTAGCAAAAATTCTAAAATATAAAGTTGAAGAAGATTTAGCTGACGCTCGCTGATAGCTCGCTGATAGCTCGCTGTAGCTGACGATTTTCTTAGACATCAAGACCATTCATACGAACTTCTTACTTTTGTCACCCCAGAAAAAAAAAAAACATTTATTCTTAAAATAAGGCACATCAGTTATAAAAATTTAACTATATTTTGTTCCATAATTATTGGCCGCAAATGATATATGCCACTTCTGCAGATCATTCCCACCGGCGAAGTAGTGGGATAGTCCCCATGCTATATAATCGAGTTTCGGCTCATTGCTATTATTTACGGGGGGGGGGGGGGGGTCATGGAGCAACGGGACATGTAACTCGTGATTCTGCAAGTATTCCTTTTCGGCCATTTGGCTGCTGCAACAATAGCAAGCATCAGCAATGCATGAGCGAAAAGTCAGAGGACAGACCGTAAATGTCTTACCAAGCTTCGTAGTGGCAATTTGTCGTTTGAACAGGAAAATAGAGCTGGTCCTCTTATGCGGTGCGATATGGACTATTTATGGCAAAACTCGAGACTCAATTAACATCAAAGGTACGACAAGCCCTCTGTAGCACTACAGACTGTTTTGAAACATTTGGTGGAAATCTTGAAACATGCGTAAGCACCGGGACAATAAAAACAAAAAAAAAATCGTGATTTCTGGATTTTTTTTTTTTTTTCCTCCTTAGAAAGTTCATGCACCGGGCACGGATCCTAAGTGACTGTGCGATAAATATGGCCTGGTGTCTGGCTATGGTTAGCAGGAAGTTGGATGAAAAGTTGAAGTTGAGGTTAAATTGGGAGTTGGTTTGAATGATTTTTTTTACGTGTGCAAGGTTGACGCTAAGTAAAATAATAACGTGGGATTTCTCACCCTGACTAAAATTTTAAGTGATATCTTTAAAATTTAAATGGGGGGATTTTTTGCAGTTTACTTTACAATTTGAACATTTTAGATGAATTATTCATTTGTATAAAATATTTGCATATTATTCAGAACAAAATTTGTTTAATGAGAATAACATTGAAAGAGAACGTTTCATTTGTTCGCTAAAATAAAAGTGCATCTTATTATTTTAGCGATTTTGACAAGTAATTTGTTTAAAGAAGTATTATCATTAAAATAACTTTCAAAGTTTATTACACAGGCAAAAAAAATTTTTTTTGACAAAATCAACTATTTACTTTCTGGTACGCTAATGCAAAAGAAAGCGTTTTAGTGTAGCTTCTGCTTAAAACGGGTTTAAAAATACGTGTTGTTTCGTGCAACCAGGAACAGAAGATGAATTCTTATTTTCAAAGGTCTTTGAGAATTCAGTAAATAAAAAATAAATAAATAAATAAAATGTAGGAATGAAAATAAAAAAATAAATATGTTCTCAGTCTTTTTTTTCTGTATCTTTATGGCTAAATTTTTCTATTCTTCTGTTGATTGGCAAAAATGAGGTGGCAGTTGCAACTAATAGCCATACCATTCACTCTGCCTGTCTTCTTAAAATAAGTGAAAAAAATCGAAAAATCCGACATGAGACATCTCGCGAACTATTTAAAGTACAGAACAGGGATTTTTGAGGAGTGGGCGTCCATCTGGGCTGCAAAGATCTCCTCCGAGATGACTTGACCAGCGTCCACACCCATGTTGTTATTATCTCTGAAATTCAGTTGGATCGCGCTTTCTGTCTATTTATAATCGGTTATCGTCGATCGCGCCCGTGTTTGTCGGACCGGACACGCTGCCTCGCCAAACATCCCCTCCGGAAACCTCCTCTCCGGCTCATCTGCCGTTTTTCTTCTTCTTCTCCATCCTCGGAGGATCCTTCCCGACTGAGACAGCTCCTTATCGGAGCCTTCTGTCTCCTCATTGACTCATTTACAAGTGGATAGGCGCTCTCTTGACCTAGAACACATTTTTTCTTACAACAAAACAAAAGGAATGTTGTTTTTACAGTATAATACAGAAACTTATATGGTAATAAACTGAAAAAATTGCTAATTTTACAGTGTCAAACTGTAAAATAACTACTTGTACAGTACTAAACTGTAAAATTGCTCAGTTTACAGTAATAAACTGCAAAATTTCTAGTTTTACAGTTTATTACCGTGCATTTTAGCTTTAAAATGGAACCTCTGCTGCCAGTATTAGACTTATTTTTACAGTATAATCCAGCTAAATTTTACGGCAATAAACTGTAAAAATGCTAGCTTTACAGTAAGAAACTGTAAAATTCCTAGTTTTACAGTTTATGACTGTGCAATTCACAGTTCTAAATTGCAACCTCGGCTGCCAGTATTATACTGTAAAAACAACAGTTTCTTTTTTTGCATTGTAGGGGCAGTTCTACTCTCTCCTGGCGTTTGAAAAGATATTTTTTTATGGAAAATAATATTTGATTTTTTTAATATATTTTACATTCTGTTTTTTTTTTCTTTTAATGAAACGAGCTGACACATTGGACAGAAGGAATGCAAAAATGCGTTTTTTAAGTCATATTTTGAATAACGGCGAAAATGAATTGTTGTTTAATATTCGCTGATAGCGGTGAAAAAAATCTTTACAATGGTGTCTTACTTTTGAAGTTTGATGAAATATCATTAAAATGATACCGCATACACAATAAATAAATAAATAAGTAAAACAAATAAAAGAACGTAAGAAAACACCTTTGAGAAACAAAAACAAATGATGATGAATAGTTGTAATAGAATTCCGTTGAATAAAAACACCTCATTAGAACGACATATTTCTGCCCGGATTTGAACTTACGCCTTTCCCATTTACAATCACAACGCTTCATCTTACCGTGCCATTTTAGCTTAGTTTTTGCGCGCTATTCACTGAAGTAATATGTAATAAAAAACAACTTTTTTTGAGCAAAAAAATAACTTTTAGGTCGTGGGTCTATTTTTTGTCAATGGCAAGCGTCATAACTTTTAAAATGTTATATATATATATATATATATATATATATATATATATATATATATATATATTATATATATATATATATATATATACTTTTTAAGTAATTACTAATATTAAATAAGTAAAATAAAACTTATTTTAAGCAAAGGATAAATTACAAATATATTGCATCGAGTTTGAGAGCAATAAAATTTACAAACTAAGTAAATTTATCAAAGATGAAAATTCATCTCCGAAAGCTCTTAAAAACT